>QXTE01000645.1:0-170404 GCA_003942145.1 Platysternon megacephalum | reverse complement strand
TTAAATACAGAAAGTAGGATTTAAGTGATTCCAAGTAGTAACAGACAGAACAAAGTAAGTTACCCAGCAAAATAAAATAAAATGCGCAAATCTATGTCTAATCAAACTGAATACAGATAATCTCACCCTCAGAGATGCTTCAGTAAGTTTTTTCTCAGACTGGACACCTTCCAGGCCTGGGCACAATTCTTTCCCCTGGTACAGCTCTTGTTTCAGCTCAGGTGATAGCTAGGGGATTCTTCATGATGGCTCCTCTCTCCCTCCATTCTCTTCCACCCCTTTATATATCTTTTGCATAAGGTGGGAATCCTTTGTCCCTCTGGGTTCCCCCACCCCTCACTGGAAAAGCACCAGATTAAAGATGGATTCCAGTTCAGGTGACATGATCACATGTCACTGCAAGACTTCATTACTTACTTGCCAGCACACACATATACAGGAAGACTCACAGGTAAATACAGCCATCTGCAGACATTAATGGCCCACACTTTGCATAATTACAATAGGCCCTCAGAGTTATATTTTATATTTCTAGTTTTAGATACAAGAGTGGTACATTTATACAAATAGGATGATCACTCAGTAGATTATAAGCTTTGTAATGATACCTTGCAAGAGACCTTTTGCATGAAGCATATTCCAGTTACATTATATTCACTTATGTTTTTATAAAACTATTCCAGTTACATTATATTCACTTATTATCATGTTTTTATAAAACCATATAGACTGCACAACATCACAGTATCATCTGCAAACTTTTCCACCTCACTGTTTACCCCTTTCTCTAGATCATTTATGAATAAGTTGAATAGGATTGGTCCGAGGACTGACTCTTGGGGAACACCACTAGTTACCCCTCTCCATTCTGAGAATTTACCATTAATTCCTACCCTTTGTTCCCTGTCTTTTAACCAGTTCTCAATCCACGAAAGGAGGTAGGAAGGGAGGTACAGAGGCTAGGGTGACCAGATGTCCCAATTGTATAGGGACAGTCCTGATATTTGGGGCTTTGTCTTATATAGGTGCCTATTAGCCCCCAGCCCTTGTTCTGATTTTTCACACTTGCTATCTGGTCACCCTACCAGAGGCCCAGCCAAAGCAGTGTTACTCCTGCGGGCAGTGGGGACACCTGGGAAAAGAGTGCTCCAAGTGGTATGGGGGAGACAGGATGGGTGAAGACCCTGCCAGAGGAGAGGCCAATGCTTGGCAGCACTAACCCCAGGACAGCCAGGAGAAGGCACCACCTGTGGTGGGTGGACCCCATTACATTTATGTACTTTACAGAGTCTTTCAAAAGTGGTAAAGTATTCCTCAATACAGTCTGCTTCTTTATATGCAGGACACAGCTTATCCCACCTGGGTATTCCTTGGGGAGAGAACACATCTGTTGGTTGTGGAATCTGTCTGTGCTTTTCCATCATGGTCAGGTTATGCAGCTTCTCTTTTTTTTCTTTGTTTTGGGGTCCTTCTCTTGCAGTTACATGGGTCATTGGGGGCCCAGCTGCTTCCTCCACCTCTTTCTGCCTCTTAGCTGCCAGGGGCCACCATTGTGCTGCTTCTTGTGGCTGCTTTCCTGCCTCCCTCTCCTTGGCTTGCTGGTCCACTTCCCATTTTTGGTGTCATGCGTGCGCGTGTGCTCTCTCTCTCTCTCGCTGTTGGTTTCCCAATTCTGATGTTCCTGTGATGCTTCCTCAGCCTTCCATTTTAGGACTTTTTGCTCTTTTCCCAGTCTAGCCAACTCTAACTTTGTGATTGCTTCGCTGCTGCTCATTTTAAACTTCCTTTGTTTATTTTGGGTGAGGAAATAGAACAAACAAAATAAAAGTGTCTGACAGTGTTGTGATTAAAGTGTCTGACATCACCTGTTGTCTTGGCCCCTAAGAAAGATAACACTGCATGATTTTGTGTTGATTATGGAAAACTCAAGGTTGTCACTGTTCTAGATGCATATCCAATGCCCAGGGTTGATGATATGCTTGATATTTTGAGTGAAGCAAAATATTAGCACTTTTGACTTTGCAAAAGGATTCTGGCAGATCCCTTTAGATGAAGCTGCACAGAAAAAAATCTGTTTTTATTACTGATATGGGATTGTATGAGTTCAAAATATTACCAGTTGAGTTAATTAATGCAGGAGCCACTTTTGAGAGGCTTGGCAACCAAGAATTAAATGGATTACAAGAGTTCACAAGAGTGTATATTGATGTTGCACACTTAAACAACTCTTGGTCAAATCACACGTGCTGACAAAACTCAGAAATACAGGTCTGATTGTTAAGGCATCTAAATGTAAAACTGGAGAAGCCAAGGTTCCTTATCTGGGACATTGGGTAGAATGGTGGTCAAATCTCTCCTGCTCCCTTGAAGGTAGAAGCTATTGTTAATTGGCTGGTGTCTCAGACCAAAAAGCAGGTCCAATCTTTCATAGGCTTGGTTAGCTATTACTGCCGATTTGTGCCTGGATTCAGTGATATTGTCTCTAATCACAGATTTGTGCAAAAAGACAAAGACAAACAACATTATATGGTCAAAGGCATGTTAAGAAGGTTTTGATAAGGTAAAGAAAACTTGTTAGAAAAGCCTCTTCTGGACA
Source organism: Platysternon megacephalum (assembly GCA_003942145.1). Lineage (NCBI taxonomy): Eukaryota > Metazoa > Chordata > Testudines > Platysternidae > Platysternon > Platysternon megacephalum. The sequence goes on along the minus strand of QXTE01000645.1, from coordinate 167,808 downwards.
GACCAGATTTTGACAAGATGTTTGAACTCCGTACAGACGCATCAGACATTGGTGTGGTTTAGTTGCTGTACTGATGCAGTTGGGGAAAGTGACAAAAAACACCCAATTGATTTCTTAAGCAAGAAACTAACACTCATTGAACAAAATTATTCTGTCCTAGAGAATGTTATGCCATAGTGTGGGCCAGCTCAGGGTCCTGACTGATTGGCTCTGTGCAACCAAACCAATGGAGAGCAAAGACTCCAAGTTGTTACAATACAGCATGATGCTCCAAGAATATGACATGGAAATTGTACATATAAAGGGGAAAGAAAATACGGTGACAGATGCCCTGTCCAGAAAATAGGGTTCTGACATGCTGCCTATGGTCAGCTAGTGGCTAACCCTCCTGCAGCTTTGTAATGGGGGAGATGTGACCCTAAGAGCACCCCAGTGGCAGAGGGCAAGAGGCTCCCTGGTCTGGATTCAGCAAGCTGAGCCCCCAGAAGGGCTTCCTGACTTTGAAAACAAAGATAAAACTTGAAGGTGGATGGGATAGTGGATGGGAACCTGGGAGGCAGTGACCATGAGATGGTCGAGTTCAGGATCCTGATACAAGGAAGAAAGGAGAGCAGTAGAACAGAGACCCTGGACTTTAGAAAAGCAGACTTTGACTCCCTCAGGGAACTGATGGGCAAGGTCCCCTGGGAGAATAACATGAGGGGGAAAGGAGTAGAGGAAAGCTGGCTGTATTTTAAAGAAACCTTATTGAGGTTGCAGGAACAAACCATCCCCATGTGTAGGAAGAAAAGTAAATATGGCAGGCGACCAGCTTGGCTTAACAGTGAAATCCTTGCTCGTCTTAAACACAAAAAAACAGCTTACAAGAAGTGGAAGATTGAACAAATAACCAGGGAGGAGTATAAAAGTATTGCTCAGGCATGCAGGTGTGAAATTAGGAAGGCCAAATCACACTTGGAGTTGCAGCTAGCCGGAGATGTTAGGAGTAACAAGAAGGGTTTCTTTAGGTATGTTAGCAACAAGAAGAAAGTCAAGGAAAGTGTGGGCCCCTTGCTGAATGAGGGAGGGAACCTAGTGACAGAGGATGTGGAGAAAGCTAGTGTACTAAATGCTTTTTTTGCCTCTGTCTTCACAGACAAGGTCAGCTCCCAGACAGCTGCACTCTGCAGCACGGTATGGGGAGGAGGTGACCAGCTCTCTGTGGAGAAAGTAGTAGTTCGGGACTATTTAGGAAAGCTGGACGAGCACAAGTCCATGGGGCCGGATGCGCTGCATCCGAGGGTGCTAAAGGAGTTGGCCGATGAGATTGCGGAGCCATTGGCCATTATCTTTGAAAAATCATGGCGATCGGGGGAGGTCCCGGACGACTGGAAAAAAGCTAATGTAGTGCCCATCTTTAAGAAAGGGAAGAAGGAAGATCCAGGGAACTACAGGCCAGTTAGTCTCACCTCAGTCCCTGGAAAAATCATGGAACAGGTCCTCAAGGAATCAATCCTGAACCACTTAAAGGAGGGGAAAGTGATCAGGAACAGTCAGCATGGATTCACCAAGGGCAAGTCATGCCTGACTAACCTAATTGCCTTCTATGATAAGATAACCGGCTCTGTGGATGAGGGGAAAGCAGTGGATGTGCTATTTCTGGACTTTAGCAAAGCTTTTGATACAGTCTCCCACAGTATTCTTGCCAGCAAGTTAAAGAAGTATGGGCTGGATGAATGGACGGTAAGGTGGATAGAAAACTGGCTAGATGGTCGGGCTCAACGGGTAGTGATCAATGGTTCCTTGTCTAGTTGGCAGCCGGTATCAAGTGGAGTGCCCCAAGGGTCGGTGCTGGGGCCGGTTTTATTCAATATCTTCATTAACGATCTGGAAGATGGTGTGGACTGCACCCTTAGCAAGTTTGCAGATGACACTAAACTGGGAGGAGTGGTTGATACGCTGGAGGGTAGGGATAGGATACAGAGGGACCTAGACAAATTAGAGGATTGGGCCAAAAGAAATATGATGAGGTTCAACAAGGACAAGTGCAGAGTCCTGCATTTAGGACGAAAGAATCCCATGCACTGCTATAGACTAGGGACCGAATGGCTGGGCAGCAGTTCTGCAGAAAAGGACCTAGGGGTTACGGTGGACGAAAAGCTGAATATGAGTCAACAGTGTGCCCTTGTTGCCAAGAAGGCTAATGGCATTTTGGGTTGTATAAGTAGGGGCATTTCCAGCAGATCGAGGGATGTGATCATTCCCCTCTACTCAGCACTGGTGAGGCCTCATTTGGAGTACTGTGTCCAGTTTTGGGCCCCACACTACAAGAAGGATGTGGATAAATTGGAGAGAGTCCAGCGGAGGGCAACAAAAATGATTAGGGGGCTGGAGCACATGACTTACGAGGAGAGGCTGAGGGAACTGGGATTGTTTAGTCTGCAGAAGAGAAGAATGAGGGGCGATTTGATAGCTGCTTTCAACTACCTGAAAGGGGGTTCCAAAGAGGATGGATCTAGACTGTTCTCAGTGATAGAAGATGACAGAACAAGGAGTAATGGTCTCAAGTTGCAGAGGGGGAGGTTTAGGTTGGACATTAGGAAAAACTTTTTCACTAGTAGGGTGGTGAAGAACTGGAATGGGTTACCTAGGGAGGTAGTGGAATCTCCTTCCTTAGAGGTTTTTAAGGTCAGGCTTGACAAAGCCCTGGCTGGGCTGATTTAGTTGGGTTTGGTCCTGCTTTGAGCAGGGGGTTGGACTAGATGACCTCCTGAGGTCCCTTCCAACCCTGAGATTCTATGATTCTATGATTCTATGAAGGATATAAGCAGAGAGAGAAGGTCTTTTTGGCATTCTTCACCTGAAAAAAGACAGCAACCAAGTGCTTTGAACTCTGTGTTGGATCCTGACTAAGAACTGGCTAGCCATGCCAGAAGAACTGTAGTTTGAACAAAACTTTCTAGTTAACTTAGATTTTAGTGTTAGAAGCATATATTTACTTTTGTTTGTAACCATTTACTTTTGTTTTTAACTATTTCTAACTCAAGTCTTTCTATTTGGTATCACTTAAATATCCTTCCCCCTCTTTTTATCCAATAAATTCCCCATAGAGCTTGTTCCAGATCGTAAGCTGGTGTGAACTGGTACAGCTCCATTGAATTCAATGTATGGTGATATACAGCAGCTAAGTATCTACCACATCTGTGCAATTATTCTTGTATCTCTTAGTTAGAACAAACCATCCTCATCCATTATCTTGTCATTCCCTCCTTAGCTTATGAGGAGCCAATGTGTTCTTGTACCATCTCTTAAGAATGTGTTTACATAGTTACTCAAGAGATCTGTGTAGTTTTTGTACAGTCCTCTCCGGTCAGGAATGTGCTTACTTGGTTAGTTGACACCTGATGCATTGCTATTTTGCCAAGGCCAGCCTGCTCTGGTTCACAGACTTTAGTTCACACTGCTAGGTATGCCTAGGGCTCCACCAAGGCCTACGCTCTCCACTGCATTATACAAGTCGTTAATGAAAATATTGAATAGTACCAGGACTGAATGCTGCAAACCCAACTAGGTATGCCCTCCCAAATTGACAGTAAACCATTGAGAACCACTCTTCATGTTTTTGTGTTTCGTTTTTTTTCCAACCAGTTTTGTACCCACTTTATAGTAATTTAATCTAGACCACATTTCCCAAGTTTGCTTATGAGAATGTCATGGGTGGCTGTGTCAAAAACCTTATTAAAATCAAAATATGTCACATCTTCTGCTTACACCCTATCCACCAGGGCAGTACCCAGTCCAAGGAAGAAATTAGGCTGGTTTGGGATGATTTGTTCTTGACAAATTCATGCTGGCTATTCCTTATAACCCTATTATCCTCTAGGTGCTTACAAATTGATTGTTTAATAATTTGTTCCAGTATCCTTCCATGTATCAAAGTTAGGCTGATTGGCCTATAGTTCCCTGGGTCCTTTTTGTCCCCCTTTTTTAAGACACGTACTATGTTTGCCCTTCTCCAGTCCTCTGGGACCTCACCTGTACACCCAGGGGCGGATTAACAAATTTGCCGCCCCTAGACCCTGACAAAATTGCCGCCCCCCTCCCCCACCCATCAGCTCACCTCTGTTCCCCCGCGGCAAGCCTGGGAGGGAGGGGGGAGAAGGGGAGTTGCGGCGCGCTCGGGGGATGGCGGTGGTGGAGCGGAAGTGAGCTGGGGTGGGGTGGGGAGCAGCTCCCTGCCCCCCCCCAAGGGTTACTCCCCGCGCCCGCCGGCCCCAGCTCACCTCTGCTCCGCCTCCTCCTCTGAGCATGCTGCTACTCGCTTCTCCTCCCTCCCTCCCAGCGCTTTCGCGCAGCAAGCCTGGGAGGGAGGAGAAGGGGAGTTGCGGCGCGCTCGGGGGGTGGCGGTGGTGGAGCAGAGGTGAGCTGGGGTGGGGTGGGGAGCGGTTCCCTGCCCCCCTCCCCTCCAAGGGTTACTCCCCGCGCCCGCCGGCCCCAGCTCACCTCCTCCTCTGAGCACGCTGCTACTCGCTTCTCCTCCCTCCCTCCCAGCGCTTTCGCGCAGCAAGCCTGGGAGGGAGGTGGAAGGAGGGAAGTGTGGCGCACCCAGGGGAGGAGGTGGGCCGGGGATTTGGGGAAGAGGCGGAGTTGGGGCGGGGCCGGGGGGAAGCGAGCAAATTTGCCGTCCCCGCAAATTTGCCGCCCTAGGCCTAGGCCTTGTTGGCGTAGGCGATAATACGCCGCTGTGTACACCAGGAATTGACTTGCTCAAGATCACACAGAGTCTTTGACAAAGCCAGGAATTGTTATAACATGATCCAATGGCTGGAAGTTGAAACTAGACGAATTAAGTCTGGAAATAAGATGTAAATTTGTAACATCAGAGTAATACACCACTGGAACAATTTTAAAATATAAAGTATTGTTAGTGATGACAGGAAACTTTAAAAAAAACACACTTATATTTTTTAACCTGATGTCCCTTTTAAAGGTGAACTGAATACAAAATGAAAAATATTTTTGCTTGTGCCTGTATTTGCTACTGCTCCTGTATTATGTTTGATCTTAAAATAAATAAGTAAATATTTTTGGCTAAGTAGTTTACTGTAGAAATATTAGGGATAGCAACCTTTGAATCTCCTGCTTTTGCTTCTAAACCATGTGAAAAGATTAAGTCCTTCTGCCATCCACAATAGAGTGCACAGATCCAGAGTTATGCCCTGATCCTGCAAAGACTTACTAACATACTCAAATTTAAGTTAAACACATGCCTAAATCTTTGCAGGATTGCATTTGTGTCTAAATTGATCCTTCCTGAGGTTGGGTTTTACTACCAACTCAAAAATAATAACTCAATTTAAAGTTCTTCATAATTCCCCCCTCCTGGCTGTTTATTTTTTACCTCCAGGACCTACTCTGACTCAAAGAAACATGACCACTCCTTGCAGTTCGCCTTTATTTTAAAGGTAATTGCTGTCAGAAGTAGCAATATTCTCTTTAGCCACTAGAGGGAGGGGATGTTGGCTTAGCTGAGAATCAGAGGGGTAGCCATGTTAGTTTATATCCACAAAAACAAGGAGGAGTCTGGTGGTACCTTAAAGGCTAACAGATTTACTTGGGCATAAGCTTTCGTGGGTAAAAAACCCCACTTCTTCAGATGCGACTGAGAATTATACATAAATAAATACTGCATCAGACTTAATATTAAGAAGGTTCTTACATAGTTTATATTTCACGGTGCTAGCAAACTTCATGTAAAATCTTGTGCGTTAGGCTCCCACAATAAAAAAATAAAGTCTATATTGTGCCTCACTGAATAGATGATTCATACTCAACATGAATTTGTGTGTGTGTGAGAGAGAGAAACCTGTGACATCTTTCATCAAATTAATTTTTAAGAAAATGATTATGTTGAATGATTTCAGGATAATTTCATTTTTGAAAAGCTAGAAACCAAAACCCATTTTTACCAAAACCATTCTCAATCTCCCCTGGATTTTTTTATCAAGAATATTTTTCAAAAAATGAACATTTTTCACTTGTGAATTCAGTTTTTTCCTTGGGGGAAAAAAAACCACAACAAAAATAATTGAAAATTTACACACAACTATTTTTCCTTCATAAATAAATAATTGGAATTTTTGGACCTGCACTGCTTTCCAGTAATCCCTCTAGAATAGCTATGATTGCTTAGGGGGGGAAAAAAGAGGCCCATATCTGGAGAAGAGGATATGGGGTGAAGGGGAGGTAGCAATTGATCCAATAGTTCATTGGTACTCACCCCACTTCTTCCACCCCAACACACACATTTTGTTTGTTTCAGCTGATTGTTTAGAGCTTTTTTTTTTTTTTTAAACATGTGTTCAAAACTTGCCACAGAATGTGTCTCTTAAACAGAAAGTTTTTGGGGTGGCAGAAAATGTCTGTTTTACCTATTGTGTTTTATCTATCTGATCTGTCCATTTAGTTTGTTTCAGTTAATGTTATTTTTATTATGTATTATTGGTATTACAGTAGCACATATGAGCTGTAGTTATGGACCAGGACCCTGTGGTGCAAGGAGCTGTACAAACACTGCTGCCTTAGGGAACTAACAATCTAAGTAAGGTTTACAGTCTCAGTAACTGCCTTCAGTGCTCTTTCATGACTGAACATTCCGCACGTGCTGAAGTGATGTACAAAAGAGAAGGAAATTTAAAAAACCCACTCAAGTAGCATGTACATTTTTATAGAAAAAGTTTCTGAAAGACTTAAGGAGGATGATTTATTGGAGAGGGCCATTGGCTTGGGCAGCAGGAGACTTGGGTTCTATTCCCTGCTTTGTAGCCTTGGGCAAATCACTTCAATTCTGTGACCTTTTATTGGTCTAGTCTATTTACAAGTAAGTAAATATTTGAACTTTTGTATTTCCTATCTATTTTGGTGAGTCTGAACAAAAGAATTCATTTCATTACAATAAATAAATAAAAATAGCATTTTGGGAGCATGGGAGGAATTTCCCAGTCTTTAATGAAAAATGAATTAAAGATTGTTCCTCTTCTTATTGTTCCCCGTATTTCCCCGGAGGAATTGTACCACCACATCGTTTGGCTTTCACAGAAAAAGTAGTAGATGAATTTAACATTTACAGCAGTGCAGTTCAGTGCTCTGAGCTAGGGTACCAGATTCACAGCGGACTGCAAGGAAAACATAGGGCAGATCAACCCGCAGCTGGGGTGGGTGTAAATGCAAAACCCTCACCTGCAGGCCTCTCCTATTTTACCCGATTGAGAAGCTGCTGGTTGCCAGCAGGGGGCGCTGCCCGGTAGCGCTGGCGCTGGGGGAAGCGCTCCTGGAGTCCGGCGCTAGCAGGTAGCGGGCAGAGGGCGCGGGGCGGGCGGGGCGGCGCCTGCTAACACCTCCCCTTGGCTGGACGGGCTGGGAGCTGCGCGTCCCCACACACGCAGGCAGGGCGCGAATAAATCATGCAGCCTCTGGAGTGGGCGCCGTCCGGGATGGGGAGGAATCGCTCCAGGGGGAAAGAGCCGCCGCAATGAGCTGGAGTTTCCACCACTGGGGAGTTCCTGAACTGGGAGTCAAACTCTGTGGATACAATGCAGTGACGCTGGGACGCTGGGTTTAGCAGGAAATATTAAATAACGCCAGTAAGTGTCTCTCTTCGGTTTGTTCGTTGTTAGGGGAGAATAAGTCCTGTTCTGGATGGGGCCGCGAAGAAGAAAGCTGTAAGGGGGGGGCTGATCCTTCCCTGCTCTGGAGCCCCCGCTTCCCTTGTGGTGAATGGTTCCGACACGAGAGTTAGGAGACACCGTGAAACCCCCTGCTGCCCACCCCTCTCCCCTGCCCTTCGCCTGCTCAGTGCTGGGCTGTTGAGTTAGGGTGACCAGACTGCAAGTGTGAACAATTGGGACGGGGTAATAGGAGCCTATATAAGAAAAAGACCCAAAAATCAGGACTGTCCCTATAAAATTGGGACATCTGGTCACCCTATGTTGAATTAGGCATTTGAAGGTGCTGCTGCTGCTTTGGGGGCACATTGGGGACAAGAAATACTAGCTGGCTCCAGGAATGCTGGGAGGACCAGTTTCAGGATGAGATGGAGGAGTTGTCTGCTGCTTTGTGAATGGTCTCTGTCTGCATAGCCTTATCAGATGGCAAGTGTAGGAGAGACCTTCAGAAATGCAGGCTGTTTGGGGTGGTGGTGAACAACTTCTTTTGGGAAGCAGCTCATGAAGAAATGTGAATGTTGGCCTGTTGTACACGTTGTGGTATATTTAGATTTACATGCCAAAAGGTTTTAGCTTCAAGAAGTTGAGTTTATGTAACTTTTTGTAGATGACCAATCAAAGTTAATGCTAACACTATTCATATACAAACATGACACCAAACTCGTACCTAATTGGGGGATCCAGTTTGTGGTATGTGGTTTTATTCTGATTCTTGATGTCTACTTTTAGGCAAACAATAATAAAACTCTGCATTTCCGTAGCACCTTAAATCTGAAGACCTCGAAGCACTTTGCAAACATACAGGTCAGATTCTGCCTCCTTTTTTCACATGAAGTATTTTTCTCCATGAATAGTCCCACTGATTTAACACATACAACAACCCTATAAAATAGGGAAGTATTATCATCCGTATTTTACAGAAGGGAAAACTGAGTATCTTGCCAGAAGTAACAAAGGAAGTCTGTGCTTCACATAGCTTCACAGTTAGTCCTGTGCTTTGGCCAGAAAACTTCCTTGTTTCAAATTGTGGCTCTTCACTTAGGAGTAAATACCTATGTTGTGTTGCCTACTTTCTACCACCTCTACCTTAGGGAGGCCTTAATTTGGGCCAATATTTAGAAGTTATCTTGCAAATCTTCCACGTGCAACAGGGTGGGTTTGATTTAAATCACTAGCAGGAAGACTTGATTTAATCATAGATTTCTACATAAAAGTGCATTCTTGTTGGTTGTTATAACCTTAATACATATTCTTCACAACTCAGAGATAGATGTAGGTTTCATTTTTAGAAGGTACACACTATACATTTTTACAGTGATTTATTTTGAAAACTTTTCAGATTAGTTTTACAGCTATATCAGAAAATGAATGCGTGTTTGGTTATTTCATTTATCAAAGGTAATTGAAGCAGATAGTTCACCTCCCAATGACTTCATAACTATCTCCAATTCAACAGGTTAATCATTAATATTTGGAGGATTTTCTTGCCATGCTGTATTAGGAGGAGAACATCACCAGACAGACATTTAAATTGTTTTACTTAACTAAAACAACAATGTTATGTATTCAACAGCAAACATCTAATATTTTAACAAAACAAGCATATGAATTTTTGAATTTAGTTAAACAGTCAAGTTTTTAAAAATCTGGTTAGTTTTTGTTAAAATTTGTAACTTAAAATACTTAAATGAAATAGTTGATTTAATATTTTGTTTTTTTAAATATGTCAGCCAGGTCAACATGAGAAACTTAGAATATTGGCTTCTGCAGCAAACAGTCGTCTTCACCTTCATTTTCCTGTTTGCTAATAATCTGGAAAAGAAAAACAAGCTTTCCTGCTTTTTCAGGTCCCAAACGATTTCTCAATTTGGAATGAATTAGTCCAAAGGAAGAAAATATTCTTTCTAAACCGGCAGAAGAAGCTACTGCTGTTAAAAGTGAGATTATTACTTCAACAGTCTCTGAATCCAAGTGCTTAAATGACTTCCACAAGTTCACTGGTGTGCCTTTCTTTAACACATTATCAGCAAACATATGTCTTGAATGATTCTTATTCCCAAACTCGGTGTCTTTTATGGCCTGCTGCCATTATAGGTTTTCCCTTCTAGTGAGAGAATGGTATGGTATNTTCAAATTGTGGCTCTTCACTTAGGAGTAAATACCTATGTTGTGTTGCCTACTTTCTACCACCTCTACCTTAGGGAGGCCTTAATTTGGGCCAATATTTAGAAGTTATCTTGCAAATCTTCCACGTGCAACAGGGTGGGTTTGATTTAAATCACTAGCAGGAAGACTTGATTTAATCATAGATTTCTACATAAAAGTGCATTCTTGTTGGTTGTTATAACCTTAATACATATTCTTCACAACTCAGAGATAGATGTAGGTTTCATTTTTAGAAGGTACACACTATACATTTTTACAGTGATTTATTTTGAAAACTTTTCAGATTAGTTTTACAGCTATATCAGAAAATGAATGCGTGTTTGGTTATTTCATTTATCAAAGGTAATTGAAGCAGATAGTTCACCTCCCAATGACTTCATAACTATCTCCAATTCAACAGGTTAATCATTAATATTTGGAGGATTTTCTTGCCATGCTGTATTAGGAGGAGAACATCACCAGACAGACATTTAAATTGTTTTATTTAACTAAAACAACAATGTTATGTATTCAACAGCAAACATCTAATATTTTAACAAAACAAGCATATGAATTTTTGAATTTAGTTAAACAGTCAAGTTTTTAAAAATCTGGTTAGTTTTTGTTAAAATTTGTAACTTAAAATACTTAAATGAAATAGTTGATTTAATATTTTGTTTTTTTAAATATGTCAGCCAGGTCAACATGAGAAACTTAGAATATTGGCTTCTGCAGCAAACAGTCGTCTTCACCTTCATTTTCCTGTTTGCTAATAATCTGGAAAAGAAAAACAAGCTTTCCTGCTTTTTCAGGTCCCAAACGATTTCTCAATTTGGAATGAATTAGTCCAAAGGAAGAAAATATTCTTTCTAAACCGGCAGAAGAAGCTACTGCTGTTAAAAGTGAGATTATTACTTCAACAGTCTCTGAATCCAAGTGCTTAAATGACTTCCACAAGTTCACTGGTGTGCCTTTCTTTAACACATTATCAGCAAACATATGTCTTGAATGATTCTTATTCCCAAACTCGGTGTCTTTTATGGCCTGCTGCCATTATAGGTTTTCCCTTCTAGTGAGAGAATGGTATGGTATATCTCAAATGAATGAAGGCTACACTCAGAAAGACCTCAAGACTTCTGGAATATGCTGCTCAAACAGTTTCACTTTTGTTTCTACTGCCTGTCCCTCCCTTCTCACATTTATCTCCAGACTTCTTCTCCTTGTCCAGATCTATTCCGCCCCCAACAATCTTCTAGTCATTGAACTTTTTGAAACTTTGCACTTTTAGAGAGAGGTAAGGGATTGACTCTTTTTGTACACAAATTTGCAGAGGGACAATAGGGTTGAGGTCTGTTATTTCTCACCTCTCTCTATATATTTATTTATTTTTAAAACATTTTTGCTGTTAACAAGCATGTTATCTCTGGAGACACAAATCCACAGTTTGAGAACTGCAAAACTATGCATCTCTGATGGTATCTTCTAGACTGAGCACTGAGTCCCATTGGGTAGATAGAAAGATTAATTTAAATAATCTATACAGAAGCCCCTGGAACCCCATAAAATTGGGTCCCTAATCCATGAACTATTGGAACTCATTTATACTTTTTTTCTTAAATATTACATGAATATATTGTCTCATACTATAGCATTAGAATTTATAATCCCTATTCCATGATAAGATATCTTTGAGCTATAATATATATATATTATCAAAAAAATCTGATTTAAATTTAAAATTTAAAAAAAAAATCATTGATTTTTATCCACCCTGATGTGCAAAAATCTCATTGTTATCAGAGGGTCCCTAAACTTTAACGGTGAAAGCATATTATCCTGTTTGTGATGGGCAAATAAAGGCCATAGTCTTTTATATCTCAAATCTGTTCAACAAAAACAAAGTTAATCCTGCAGAATCTTTGTAAATTTTGAAATGCCATGCAGCAAATAATAAAGTAGCACCAAGCCTTTTGTTTAAATTGACAAATTTAGAGATTCCTTGGTAAGATTTACACCCTTAAATTGACCCTCATTTGCTTTTGTTCCCATACATAATCTAAAACTGGTCAGAATTTAAAAAAATATTATAATTTGTAAAAACAATAACAACAAAACATTGTTTCTTTGCTGACATATATACACATCAGCTTGCAGCTCAAACTGAATTTTTCTGGTTCCCTAATAAACACCCCCAAAAGGGGTTTTCATTGTAAATGCTGATGTGCTACAGCCACACCAGACTCTGCTACCATCACGTACAGAAGTCTTCTAAAGATTGTCAAAATCATATAGTTCTAAAAATACTCTAAATCCAGGTTATAATTTGAAAATTATCTACAGGATGTGCTTTAACTTTGTAATTTAACTCCATGTGAATATGGTACATTTTAAAAATAGTAATATACATTCAAACTCGCATGCTTAACATTAGGCACCTAACTTTAGGTAGCTAATCTTAAACACCCCCAGTGGCTGATGTTCAGAAGAGCTGAGCATTCCTGAAGATTGGAATTGCCAGACTGGATTGGCTCATTTAGTTTCCCCATCCTGCTAGTTCCAGATGCTTCAGAGGAAGATTTAACACCCCCTCCTCCCCGCCGCCTGCGGTAGGCAGTTATGCTGTAACTTGCCCCCAGGGGAAGTTTCTTTCTAAACCCATTAGTTAGAGGTTTATCTTATGCCCTGAAGAAAGAGTTTATAATCTTTCAAAACATTTTTTTATAATAAATAAATATTTTATAATATTATTATAACTGAATATTCTTGTTATCCAGCTAAATGTCCAATATTTTGAGTCCTGGTACTTAAATATGCCAACATTCTTCTAGTCTGTTAACACACAGCCTGGGGGTCTAATCCTACAAGCATTCCATGTGTCAAACCCTTGTTTACTTCAGGGCTAGCAGAATCAGGTCCTGAAGTGGTTCAATGTAACCTGCAAAATAAAATACAACTAGAAAAGGATAATTTCTTGCTACTTTCACAGGGTGAAATTCATCCCTATTAAGAGTGTCGCACAAATCCTATGCACCTTTGAAATCCTCAAAATATTTGCTGTGCTGGCTTGCTATACACGAGAAAACTTCATGAACAATGAGGAATAAATTCCTATAAACTATGAACCTGTTTAAAGTAATTCTTGAGAGTTTCAAATAAAACACAAACCATCATGCAATCGAGTGCGCATAGTGTGCTCGAATAGCAGTAGCTCAAAGTGAGTTAGGGAACTTTTGGTGCATAACAGCTGGGTCTACACAGTGTGCACACTAGGCGCTGTAGATTTACACCCTAGGTTGTCACACACTAACTTGTTGTGCAAACAAGCCCCAGTGTGGCCAGTAGTCAAGGACTAGGGCATTTAGAGGGTATGATGTCTGACACTTTACAGGTGATTACATAATGAACAATTATAAAATCTCACTACAGCCTCTCTGAAATACTTGCCTTACTATAACAGGATAATTATGATGGTTTTAATGGATCTGGGTGCTCAGGGTAAGGCAGCTCTATGAACCAAATTTATATTACTTTCATTGACATTGGCAGTGAGAGTGTTTATGAGGACCTTGTAAAAGGTGCAGTGTAGGGCGTATAAGTGGGGTTTTAAAATACTTTGTAAGTTTAAGATAACAATGTCCTCTCCCTCACCCCAAATGGGAATCTTCCCAGTCCCTCTTAGAGTCTCAAAGCTCCTCATATTTCTGTCTCCATACCAGTTCCCATCCCTGCTATGGTTCTCATGTTACAGGGATTGTCTTGTCCTTCTGGCAGAAGATAGCTGGACGCGACTACTTCCCATATTAGTACAGTGATTGCTATAGAATGACACAGAGGCTTTCTCTGCCTTCCAGTGGCTAAGCCAGAGGTCCCCAAACTGTGGGGCGCACCCCGTAGGGGGCACAGAGGAACATTTGGGGGTCACAGTGGGCCAGGCCAGAGAGTGAGCACCACCTAGCCCTGCCCCGCCCCCAGCTGTGCTCCGGCCTGGCTCCTGTCCCCATGCCTGGCCCTGGCCCCTGCCTCGGTGCGCCTCCGCATCCGTCTGGGGGCCCGGTTGCAGGCCCCCACCGTGGCTTGGCTGTGGCTCCACTCTGGGCCTTGCTCCCACCCCCAGCCTTGGCCCCTAGCCATGGCTCCATTCCTGGCCCCAGATCCACCCCCAGCTGCGGCCCCGTTACCCCTGTCTGCGTCTCCCCTGCCCCCAGAGCCGTGGCCCCACTCCTGGCCCCCGCTCCGGGGTGTGTGTGTGGGGGTGAAGAGTGGAAAGGGGGGGGTTGCAATCCTCAAAAGTTTGGGGACCACTGGACTAAGCCTATTGCCTCTGCTGTGTTCCCAGCTCTAGAGTGAAGGGCTGATTTTGAGAATCAGATGTGGTAGAGCAATGCACTGCTCTGATGCTGCTCAGCTGGCTTATAGGGTGGCCTGTAAGATCTGCTACAACTGGTGCATGTAATATTTTGCTAATACAAGGATATGGAATAGGCTGCAAGTATCTTAATTATTTTTCTTTCTTTCTCTTCACTCTGTTTCAGTATTTCACTTTGAAAGGTCTAATCTCCCATTGATGCATACATGTAATTCCCATTCGTATGTATATGGGAGTAACCGCATGCATGTGTATTGACCGGAAAATATCCATAAGTAGAACCGGTAAATGTAATGTTTATTTCCCTTCCACTTCTCCTCTGAACTTTTAAATTCCCTTGTTGGTAAAGAAGTATTGTTCTGTTTACTAAAGTAATCATTCACCTTTCACAATACATTTAACATGTTTTTGCTTGTTCCAGTGGATGACAGATTTGCGAACAGGAGCAGCTAACTGGAGTTTTGCAAGGGAGTTTGGTAGGGAAGTGTGAGGGGGGGCTAGATACACTTAAGATTCTTTAAACTTAAAGCCCAAAACACCCCCCGATAAAAACAAAATATCAATAAAGGAACGAGCTGCAGGAGTAAAAAGGAATGCAGGCAGAAGTCCAGTAAGAGAGCGGGGGTTATCCAGTTTATTTCACCCGATGCAGCATGTATGATTACCTGCCCTGTGGGTCTCCCGGTCTGACAGCCACTGTGCTGTTGAGGAGGATGAAAGTCTCAGGGAAAGAGAACATCCAACTGGAGCAGAGGGAAATGATCCTATAGTTGGGACCCTCCTTCCAGATGATGTCATGGTATCCTCTCGCACTTAGGATACCTCTTCCGGGGAGGGAACTCCAGTTATTAGGAAGAGACAGGTAATAGTTATGGGGGATTGGATCTTTAGAAACATAGATAGCTGGGTTTGCAATGACTGGGAGAACTGCCTGGTGACTTGCCTGCCTGGTGTGAAGGTTGTGGATTTCTCGAGACATCTAGATAGACTTATGTGTAGTGCTGGGGAGGAGCCAGTGGTTGTGGTACATGTAGGTACCAATGACATAGGGAAGGATACGAGAGAGGTCCTGGATGCCAAATTTAGGCTGCTAGGTAAGAGATTGAAGTCCCAAGACCTCCATGGTAGCATTCTCTGAAATGCTTCCAGTTCCACACGCAGGGTCAGTTAGACAGGCAGAACTGCAGGGTCTCAATGCGTGGATGAGATGATGATGTTGCGAGGAGGGGTTTAGATTTATTAGGAACTGGGGAAACTTTTGGGAAAGGGGGAGCCTATAAGGAAGGATGGGCTCCACTTAAACCAAAATGGAATCAGATTGCTGGCACTTAAAATTCAAAAGGCCAGAGATCAGTTTTTAAACTAAGGGCTGGGGGAAAGCTGGCAGGTGCGAAGGAGCATGTGGTTTGGACAGAGGCATCCCTTAGGGGAGGATCTATTAATGGAGATTCTCTATGTCCTAGTAAAGAGGAGAGGATGGACACGATAAAATTCGGGTAGGACCTGATGAGAAACAGTCAAATCAAAAAGAGTCCCATTCAGTTACATCATGTAATGGCAGACAGCTAAAAAGTGACAAGTTTTTGAAGTGCATATATACAAATGCTACAAGTCTAAATAATAAGATGGGTGAACCAGAGTGCCTTGTATTAAATGAGGATACTGATATAATAGGCATCACAGAACCCTGGTGGAATGAGGATAATCAATGGGACACAGTAGTACCAGGGTACAAAATATATCAGAAGGACAGAACAGGTGGTGCTGGTGGGGGAGTGGCACTATATGTGAAAGAAAGCGTAGAATCAAATGAAGTAAAAATCTTAAATGAACCAAACTATACCATAGAATCTCTATGGATAGTAATTCCATGCTCTAATAATAAGAATATGGCAGTAGGGATATATTACTGACCGTCTGACCAAGATGGTGATAGTGACTGTGAAATGCTCAGGGAGATTAAAGAGGTTATAAAAATTAAAAAACTCACTAATGTGGGATTTCAACTACCCCCATATGCCACTATGGGGGCAGCCCTGTTGCAGGGGGGAAGTTAGTGAATAAAGATCTGTGATCTAGGAGGCCTGGCCCTCAAACAGGGCAGGGCGGCGCGCCAAGCCGTCTAGGGGCTCGGGCCCTCGGGCAGGGCGGCGCGCCAAGCTGCCTAGGGGCTCGGGCCCTCGGGCAGGGCAGAGCTAGAAGCAGTCTATGAGCCCCAACCCTCATGCAGAGTGGGCAAACAAAGAGTCTTAGGGCTCAGGCCCTTCAGGTTGGATTTAAGGTACTGTAAGAAGGAAAAACATTTTGAGTTTTTCCCACTATGAAAATGGGAGTAAATATATATCTTGATAAGGGATTATAAAGGCAGTAGCAGCAACTGCTGTAATTAAAATTGCATAACAGTTTCCATTCCAATATCATGGTTTTAGTCTGTTGTAACTTTCTGAAATGTACACCTTTTGGATTGAAATTTTCCAGACTTGATCATTGTTTCAAACTGATTTTTATTTTTAAAGAAAGTTTGAGCAAAACTGGTTCAGCCATTTTAAAGTATACGGAGAGTCCAAAACTTCAGGGTACCTTTTGTAATAGATTTTTGTAACAGTTAAATGGCTAGAATGTCTAAATTTCAGTAAGGCACAGAAATAATGCTTATTTTGGAGTGTCCTTGATTGTTCTGGTGAAAACTGATTTTGATGTGACCAAGTTATAAGACCCCTTGAAAATTTCTTCATGCACTTACACAGTAGATTTTCCATACATTCTCATGTTACATTTTAAAGTGTACAGCTATAGAAGGCTGCACTATGCATATATGAATAGCAAGCTTAGCTCTGCCTGGAAAACGTAGTGGTGGTGTGGAAGGGTTGATTCAGGGTTCTGCAGAAGCCCTTGCCTCATCGTGGCACATCTTGTAAACGTGGGGGGAACAAAGGCACTCTGACTGCTCCAGGGTCCCAGATGTGGCATACAGTGATTTTCCTTCCTCCTCTGAGCATAGTTTGCATCCATATCGGAATGGGGCCACCAGCCCTGATTCTTCAATGTATTGCATTATGGGCTTGATTCTCCCCGGATGCCAGTCTTCTACAAGTGTAATTTCAACAGAGTTACTGACTTTCACCCCAGGAGAATTAAGCTCCTTGTGTAGTAATTTCCATCTGCGCAATGTGAGTCTAAGAGTCCCCAGCTGTGTACAGGAGTGAGGCATTTTGATTTGGTAGCACTTGCAAATCTGTGACGTGGGTGTAGAATGACTACATATGGTGCAAGTCAGGAGAAACCAGCCCACTTAGATTCAGTGCTTAATTTGCCTCACACTCTTCCTACCTCTTCAAGCCCATGAGTTCAAGATGTTTAATTGTGATTGTGTCTGGTATTTGAAGGCTTCAAGGAAAATGGGTGCAGGAAATGGAGGGGCGGAATTTGCTGCCTGACTATACACTGTGTGTCATGTTTCCTCTGTCATCCTGGTTCTCTGCACTGCTTCTCAAAGTCTCTTCATCTACCCTGGTGTTGGTGTCACTAGGCTTCACCCTAGGTAACTAAGGGCTGATAAAGCTCTCTTACTCTGGGTCTATGTGAAGCCTGATAAAGCTCTCTTGCTCTGGGTCTATGTGAAGCCTGATAAAGCTCTCTTGCTCTGGGTCTATGTGAAGCCACGGTAACTCCATCTTGTGAACTGTCACCTACTTCCATGCTAATTGCCCTGAGAATAAAGCAAAATATGGAAGTCAGCGCTTTTCTAGCACAGCTGCAGTGTTGCACTCTTCTAGCTAAGGCAGTAGAGATAAGAATGGGGGAAGGAGGAGGAGTAGGTTGCCTGCGTCTAAGCCAGCAAGGTCGCAGATAAGCATGAGAACTAGTGAGAACTAAAAGTCTTCTCACATGTAACAGTTGTACTGCTTACTGTAACTGCTGTCAGGAAGGGAGGGGTAAGAGTGAAATAAAACAAAGGCTTACTCAAAACAGCTTGGGGTATAAAATGGAAAACTTGTTTGTATTTGCGCGCTTGATTTGAGACATGCTGGTCTCCTAGTGCCTTTTCAGAGCTCTTGAATAAATTTGCTTTGTTTCTCCACCTCGGTGTCTTCATTGGTGCTAAGCACACCGGGCAACGAACCCCCTGTTGCCCCCTCCGGCCTTTTGGGGCCGGCAACAGTTTTGGCGCCCCACGTGGGGCTCGAGGCTGAAATTTAGCCTTGCCCGGATCCCTCCTGGCGGCCGACGGATTACAGCGACGACCAATGCCCAGCGCGCACCGGTGATTTCATCGGGGGCCTCGGCGGAGACGTGGTTTGGTCGACCCCAGAGGGCACAATGGTGCAACGCACACAGACAGTGGAGAAGCAGCTGAGGGTGACGGTGAGGAACCGGTCCCTTGGATAAGGTAGGAACAGTCCAGTGGGGACTTTACCTGTTTTGACCTGGGGACGCCCAGTGTCTCCCTAGAGTATGGGGCAGGGACAGAGTACAGCCGGCAGGGTACAGTGTACTCCCTTAGAATGCATTCTGGTGAACTGGAAAGTGTTTGAATCAGACCAGTTGATTAAAAGTAAATTGAAAAGGTTCTGTACAGTAGACTGGCCTCAATATCAGCTAGAGGACCAGGAAAGGTGGCCACCGGAAGGATCACTTAATTACAACACGATCCTTCAATTGCTTTTGTTTTGTCAGAGAACAGGTAAATGGAATGAACATCTTTATGCATATATGTTTATGGTATTAAGAAATAGGACTGATATTTTGCACAAGTGTCATTTGACTCCGATAGACTCGGTGGTAACGGCTGCTAAACCCCAGAACCCTCCCACTGGTGTAATGCCAGAATTGGTGTCCCCTTCGGCTCCTCCACCCCCACAGGCTCCAGAGAGTACCCCCTTGGTGGGATTGTATCCGTTGATTACTGAGAATGTGGTAGCCCGTCCAGGAACACAGGAGCGTGCAGCCCAGATTGTACCAGTGTATTCTCATGTGCCTTTTAACCCAGTACACCTAGCTGCCTTTAAGGCAGAAGCAGGGGAATTCTCAACGAATCCAAGCAAGTTCATTTCAATCTTTGAAGGGTGTCTGGCTAGCCATAAGCCTGACTGGGATGACTGCAATATACTTATGAGAACCTTGTTGTCTGAGGTGGAACGGAATCAAGTTATAGCTAAAGCCAGGGAGGAGGCACAGAAGAGGTATAATGAGGATAGAGCAGGCAAGCCCTTGCCGGAGGTCGCTGTTCCCCTAGTGGACCCCCGGTGGAATCCGAATGAGGAGGGGGGTTTGAAGCTGCTTAACTCCTATAAGGAACTGCTTATGCATGGCCTCCAGCATTCAGCTGTCAGACATAACAATTGGGCCAAGCCGTATGAATTAATCCAGGACTCAAAAGAAAGTCCAGTGGCTTTCCTACAGCGTATTCGGGATACCATCAGGCAAACTACTAGTGCAAACCCAGATGATCAGGCAACTGAGGCAATTATAAAGGGTATCTTCACCAGCCGTGCGGCCCCTGATATTAAAAGGAAATTGCAGAAAAAGGAGGATTTAATGGGAATGTCTATGGCTCAGATTTTGGAGACTGCAAATAGGGCTTATAGCCTTAGAGAGGGAGAGAAGGAAAAGAGGCAAGTGAAAATGATGGTAGCAGCGGTGCAGGCCAGCGGCAAAGAAAGGCCACAGAAAGGTGGAAGGGGCCGGGGAGTGAGAGGCCGTGGATGTGGGGGCCCCGGGCCCCAGGAAAGGCACCTGGGTCGCAACCAGTGTGCCATATGCCGAAAGGAGGGACATTGGAAAAATGAGTGCCCTGACAGGGAAGGTACCCCTATGATGGCAGCGGAGGATCAAGATTAGGGGTGTCAGGGGAGATGGACCATCCTACCCCCGGAACCCAGAGTAAAAGTGCGGGTGGGAGATTCAGACATAGACTTTTTAATAGACTCTGGAGCTGCACGAACCGCCGTAAACCAACCCCTACAGTTGCCTGTGGCAGGCTCCCTCACTGTGGTGGGTGCCACAGGGAAAGGAATCAAGTACCCAGTATATGCCCCAGCGGAATGTGCCTTGGGAAACAGAACTATATCACACAAGCTGGTTTACCTCCCTGATTGTCCAACACCACTACTAGGATGGGACCTGCTTTGTCGCTTAGGTGCCACCCCGCATTTCACGCTAGATGATATAACCCTCACCGTACCCCCTGAGAATGCCTGGATAATGACCCTTGCAGTTGAACCCTCAGCTATGCAAGCCCCGGAATGGAGCGAGTGGGAGGACCAGGTGTACCCCCTTGTCTGGGCATCAGGGGTCCCAGGAAAAGCAACCCGCCAAACCCCTGTTCATATTCAGCTCCTCCCAGGAAAAAGCCCAGTGCGAATCAAACAGTATCCAATTAAGAGGGAAGCCAGAGAGGGAATGCAAGAGACTATAGATCGGTTCCTAGAGTACAGTGTACTACGAGAATGCCAGTCAGCTTAGAACACCCCCATTCTGCCCATACAAAAGCCCAATGGCACGTATCGGCTGGTCCAGGACCTCAGGGCAGTTAATGAGCGGGTTAAGACTCTACACCCCCTGGTTCCAAATCCGTATACACTGTTGGCCTCTATAGGGGGGCAGTATACCCATTTTTCGGTCCTAGATTTAAAAGACGCTTTCTTCACAATTCCAGTCGACACACAGTCCCAGGAGATTTTCTCTTTTGAATGGGAAGACAAACGAAGGGTGAAAAAGCAGCTTTGCTGGACAGTATTGGCCCAGGGATTTAAAAATTCCCCAACTCTGTTTGGCCAGGCTCTGGCCAGAGACTTGGAGGAGTGGGATAATTCAGACAAAGCCCTCCTGTTGCAATATGTAGATGATTTTCTGATTGCTGCTGTGGGTCTAGTCCCTTGTCTTAAAGCCACTTTTGGGGCCGGCAACACTGGGGATAAACAAAGTCAAAGAAAAGGACATAACAGAACAGACTCCTCCTTGGCTGCTGATGTAATCAGAGCTGGTCCATTCCCTTCCACTAGCAGGAATATTGGATTCACTTTATTATTGTTTTGATTGTAAAAATGTCCTGTTTAATTTTGGCTGCCAGAAAAATGTGAGCCAGTTTGGTTAGAAAATTTAAATCTCATCCCTTCTCATCAATCATGCTGGATTTTATGGCAACCCATTGTTGAAAATAAACAAGAAACCATTAATGGGGAGAGAGTGGATGTATAAGGGGATAATTTGGGTGCCAATTGATTTCAGAGGATCTGCCCTTCCAAGCACTCCAATAACAACACAGCCTACTTAGTCCGGTTGCATGGCATTACTTGCAGCTTAAGCATCTCTTGAAGGGCCTGTTTGTGCCAGTGACCAGGATATGGGTGGTCAGGTCCAGTGATTAGAGCAAGCATTGATAGTCAGGAATCAGAGCCCAGACACTAAAGCCAAGAATCACAGACAAAGTCAGGAATCAGAGCCAAGGATCAGAACTGGTTTACCTGGAGTGAGGCAAGGGAGGAACAAGGCTGGGTTTAAGGCAGGACTGGAACAAGACGAGTAAGAGGCAGGTGCTATTGCTGCCATGATTAAATCCGTTGAGCAGTTGCTGAACTGCTGCTGCACTTAAGAGCCAGTATGCTAATTATTCCAACCAATCAGGTGGCTTAGCTAATCAGGCAGCCTACTACAGGCCAGCTGTGCTCATTAGATTGCCCAGAGACTGGCTCTGCCAGAGGCCCTGCTTCTACACTGGATCTGCTGAAGGCCCTGCTTCCTAACAATACTCCCCTCTCAAGGGTGTCTCCTTGGGGCCTTCTTGGGATACTTACAATGGAACTCTCATAATAGGTCCAGGGCATGGATGTTCTCTATTGGTTTCCAAGACTGCTTGTCCAGATCATAGTCTTTCCAGTCCACCAGGTGCTGGAGCCACCCTCTAACTTGCTGAGAATCAAGGATTCAGTGGACCAAGTACTCCTCTTGTCCATGGACTGCTATGGATAGTAGTGACAAGTTGGAGCAATTTGTTTATGGGTTATCCAGTGCAGGGCTTTAAAAGTAAGATATGAATGATGGGATTTTTAATGACTCAGGAAGCTAATCTGAAGGCTACTGGGTTCACACATTCTATAAGCTTAAAAGGGCCCAGATATTTGTAATCCATTTTGGCTGATAGGTGGCTTAATTTAAGGTTCTGGGCAGAGAGCCATACCTTATGCCCTACGGTCAGATTGGGGGTATCCTGACAGTTTTGGCACACATGGTGGTTATAGTGTTTTTTTTTGGCAGACTGCAGGTATTCTTTGAGATCCTTGTGCACCCAGTGTAGGTGGGAAGCTGAATCCATGGCAGCCGGTACTAGGGAACTCATGGGCAAGTCTAGGTGGAAGCATGGGTAAAAGCCATAATTTGCAAACAATGGAGTATGTTTGATCAAGGCATGGATTACACACAATGAATTTGGTATAGCACAGCAGGGGAAGCCAATCATTCTGGTGGCAACTCAAAAAGCAACTAAGATACTGCTCCAAGATTTGATTGACCCTCTCAGTTTGCCCATTAGTCTTTTGGTGATAGGTGGACAAGATGAGGGACTTGATGCTAAGGAATCTGAGAAATTCCCACCAATTGGGATATGAACTGGGGACCCCAGTCCAATACAGTGCCCGTTGGTAACCCATGGTAGAGGAAGACATTTTGCAGGAAGAGCAGAGCTATATCCCATGCAGTAGGAATAGTAGAGCATGGGATGAAGTGTGCCATCTTTGCTAGGAGGTCAACAACAACCAGGTTTACAGAGTGTCCCTTGGAGTGTGGCAGTTTTACAATGAAGTCCATTGATATAGTAGACCAGGGGTCGGCAACCTTTCAGAAGTAGTGTGCCGAGTCTTAATTTATTCACTCTAATTTAAGGTTTTGCATGCCATAATACATTTTATCGTTTTTAGAAGGTCTCTTTCTATAAGTCTATAATATATAACTAAACTATTGTTGTATGTAAAGTAAATAAAGTTTTTAAAATGTTTAAGAAGCTTCATTTAAAATTAAATTAAAATGCAGAGGCCCCTGGACCGGTGGCAGGACCCGGGCAGTGTGAGTGCCACTGAAATCAGCTCATGTGCCGCCTTTGGCACACGTGCCATAGGTTGCCTACCCCTGTAGTAGACCAATACTGCAGAGCCCTGGGCAGAAGCTGGAGGAGACCTAGGTGTTTTGAACATGGGTTCTTGATATGGGTGCAGAGGTCACAGGACCTTATATAATTCTTGATATAAATTCATAGGCCTGGCCACCAGAAGCTCCTCCAGACCAGATTCCAGGTTTTGAATTGGCCAAAGTGGCCCACAGGTGGTGAATCATGGCCTAGCCTTCAACAGTTGAAACTATGTTCTGGAAGGACAATCTAAATTCAAACCTTGCAGTAGGAGGTGGCAATTCTGTAGTTAGAACTTGGAGGTCAGGTACCTGTATCATTTAGGATCTGCAGATTTGGGTTGTGAATGGGTCATCAGGGAGCAGATGGAGGAGTCAGACTGCTGTTTGTCCCATTGATGAAGTTGGACGCCTTGAGTTCAGTGGCAGGATAGGATATCTGTCTTTCCATTTCTTGTCTCTGGGTCATAGGTTACAACAAAGTAAAAGCAAATAAAGGAGAGAGAGAGAGAGAGGAGTGGATCTGGTGTTGGTTAAGGTATCTAGCAGTTCACCAGTACTACAGGTTCTTGTGGTCCATCAGGTCTTAGACAGGGAACTAGGCTCCTTATAGTAAGTGCTGCTACTCCTCAAAAGCCATCTTAGCTCAAAAGCTTCTTGTCCCAAATATTGTAAATTGTTTCTGCCATGCTTCACTTCTGAGAATAAAAGGGACAGGGCTGGAATTGGTTGCGGGGCTCTGCATGTTGAGATAGTATTGTACTTATGATGTAGTTTGAGGCATTGTCCATGACTATAAATCAGGGATAGTCAATTATTTTTTGTCAAGGTCCACATTTCTTGGTCAAGCTATAGTCAAGGTCCAGACCCCAGAGAAACATTTTTCACACTGCAAGTGCCACTGTACAACAAACACATACAATGCTGTGCATTAGTAATATACCTATTACTTATAGTTTTAGTACATTAAATGAAAAATAAAGTCAAACCACTGTATAACCCTGAAATAACCTCCAAGAAAGGAGACTGAGACTTTAAAAAAGTACATAGGTAAAATGTCAAATAGATGCAAATATTAGCGTTAAAACACTTTCCAACAACTGTTAAGTTTTGAAAGTGTTATGAATTTACAAGAGTATTAACTTTGATTGTCAAATGTATTGTAGGCCTATATGTATATGGGTAGATAAACTTTCAAGCCTTGGGGCTTATTTAATATTAGTTTGAAAGAAAATAACACTTAATACACATGAACTCTCCATCTTAGCTTTATGATTCATATCTTTCCAATAACAAACGTGTATTAAGCAAAATCACACGTGTATTAAGCTAAAGAATCAATAATTAGTGAGATACCTGTTAAACTATAGTATCACAACTGAAAGTGTAATTTATATGGCAATACAAATTTAAAATAAAATATACATGAATAGTGTATAATTATAATACTTGTCAGTGGGGAAAGTGACAGGTCCTCTTCTGGACAAGGGCCTTTACATTTGCAGTGAGTTCTGTCAAGGCAAGATGGAGGCAATTGCACAGACGATTATCTGTCAGAACGGAGTGATTGAACAACATTAAACTGCATATTGTTGAGAATGCTGACTCACAGGTATGTTGAGCCAAACAGTCAAAAGGTTAAATGCCATCTTTGTCAAATGTGCATACTTGGAGTTCAGCAGAAGGGTTGTCCAGAAAGTTTCAGATGTAGTTTCAGTGTGCCACACCTTAAGCACTTCATCCGCTTATAAATCAGTAAGCTCCATTTGTAGTTTTGCTTTTTCAACGTCCGCAAAGGATGCTTTTGCTTGATCACACCAAGTGTCATTTGCTTGTACCATGAATGGGTTCCCTACAAACACGGAGATGTTTTTAAACACTTAAATTCTTGGAACCTCTGCTGGGAGCTTTGAAGAAGCCTGTTCAGAGATGATGCCATCTGATTTACATCTGCAGTGTCCTGGCAGCTTAGCAGCATTGGGAAATGAAGCATCTCCCCAGTTTCCAGATCACTTTTGAAGAGAGACAGTTTGTTTTGAAATGAAGCGACACTGCCGTGGAGATCCATTACATTGTGATTTTGCCCCTGTAGCTTTAAGTTGGAATAATTTAAGTGGCCTTGTCAAATCAACAAGGAAGGCCAGGATGCTCATGCTTGCGGCATCCCTCAAAAATGTGTGTTGCTCTTCTGTCATTTTCTCTGGAATATTGCATTGATCTAACCTTTTAAAAATCTTTGATTAATTCCTAGCAGATTAAAACTGAAATGTAGCTTTCCTTTGCTCTCTCTGCCCCGTTGTCTTCTTTTGTTTCTCTTCCTTCCCATTCCTTTCAGTTTCTTGTTCTTTTCGTCTTTTTTTTTCTGTTCTCCCCTTATTTTGGGAGGAAATACAATTCAGTCAAATATACATAAAACCAGATGCAAGAATTTCCAGTACCAGTCACTCATTTTCCATTCTGGTAGGGGTTCGAAGTGTTGGTGAGGAAGCACACTCAGGCCAAGGTCTTTAAACATAGGTGCCTAAACGTAGGCATCTAAATCCATTTTAGGTGCCTAAACAGTAGTGGTCTGATTTTCAGAAGTGCTGAATTGGAAGCTTTGATTGCTCAGTACCTCTGAAAATGGGACTACTTTTATTAAAGTGTCAAAATATAGATTTAGGTGCCTAAGTACATTCATGCATTTCTGAACATTTACTTCCACTTCTCTAGGGCAGTGGGAGGTAAAGCATGAGAAAATATGCAGCTTTTCAGGGCACTGATATGCATGTGTAAGATGCCCCTTCTTGTCCCTAAAGGAAAATAAATTCTGTAAGAAGATGATACAGAAGTTTAAGGTGGATATTTTTAAAAGCACCTATGTGACTTAAGAGTCTAAATATCAGTGACTTTCAGTGAGACATGGGAGCCTAAGTACTTTTGAAAATGGGATATAGGAGCTTTTGAAAATTTTTCCTTAATTCTATAAAATCTCTTCAGATTTGATGACTGGGACAACTCCTCATTTGAACTACTTTTCCAATTGATTTTATTCTCTCATGTTTTATCAGCCATGTACAAATGCGCAAGAGTTACCTGATTATTGCAAACTCATATATTGTTCTAGCTGTTTGCTGGCTTGCCATTTCTGTAGTCACTTCTTTTGATCCTTTTTGATTTAGTTGTGTCCACTACCTGGAGTAAAGACCAGTACAGAAGAAGCAGGATGAAAGATGGTCAACTTCTTCTTACTATTGGGTTCTATCAGCTTTCTCTAGTTCACACCTGAATCCTAGGCTGCTTGTGATGGTGTTCAACTCACCACCGCAGTGCCACCTGCTGGCGGTCCTGGGAATTAGCTCAGGGTTGCCAGTGCACCCTCCTCAGGTGGTGTCTTGCCCGTCATCACTTCTATCTCCACCTCCAGGACCCATGTTGCTCCCCGGACCACGTCGTCCTCTTCTGGACACAGCCCTCTGGCCGTGCCCCACTCGATTGTTTCCCCCCTTCTGGGGAACCGACAGTCCTCAGTCCAACCACTTGCCTCAGTGGCAAACTGCAGTCCAGGTTCTAGCCGCTCGTCCCAGTGGCAAACTGCAGTCCATACACTGGCCACTCCCCTCAGTGACAAGTGGAGGCTAAGTCGGGGGGGGGGAGGGGCAGGGAGAGACCTGGACCTGACCCCAGGACCCTATAGCCAGCAGCCATGTGCTGCCTCTCCTGCAAATCTGCCGTCTCCCCTCAGTGGCAAGTGGAGGCTAAGCTAGGGGGGATCCAGGCCCGCCTGCTACTCTGGATCCCGACCCAGGGACCCCTATAGTCAGCAGCCACGTGCTTCCTCTCCTCCAACTCTGCCGTCTCCTTACCTGGGCCACTTCCCCACATCCCCAGCACCTGTCCTCTGCCCTTGTATCAGGGCCTCAGTCGGGAAGGCCTCATACTCTGCTGACCCGGCCCAGCACTGCTCTGTCCATGGTCGTCCTCCCTCAAACTCCAGGGAGTGACTGGCTCTGCTTTGCTCAGCAGCCCCTTCTTATATGGGCTAGCCTGGCCCTGATTTGCTCCTCCAATAAACCTTCCCCTAATTGGCTGGCACTACAAGTCTTTTCCTTATTGGCTACCTCCCATGCAGACTCCCCAGGGTTGCTTTAAGCCCTTACATACAGTAAGGGGCAGCCGCCCCACCTTAAGACCACACACCCGGAGGTGGGATGGGGGGTTTCTATCTTCCCAGCTTCCCTCACAGCTGGGCCCACAGGATGTCTCTCTCCTGCCTCAAGCACTCCACTGAGAGGCGCAGCCTGCCTCCCTCTTCCAGAGTCTGGGTCCCCACCATAACCTGTCCCGCTCCTTTGTGGTTTCCCGTCTGGGTCCCCAATATAGCTTGTCCTACTCCCACGTGTGTTCCCCTCTTTCTCTGGATCCTCTGCCCCACTCATCTTAGCCATCACCTCCCTAACTCCCCCTGCTGGGTGTGGGAGATGGCTATCAGGGCCTCGGACTGAGTCCGGCTCTCTTCTCCTGCGGGGGCAATGCCTTTTTATATGGCCCTTCTCATGGCACTGGAAGCACATCCGTCTCCCCTTGGCCATGGCCCTCTCATGGTCCTTCTCCTTTTGCTCGGCCCCTTCCCCTGGACTAGCCTTGCTCCTACAACCCAGAGGGCACTGCCTCTGCACGTGTCCCTGTTGCCCACAGGTCCAATATGCCCAGTTCCTCCCTGTTCTCCTCTGGGGGGTGGGGGTCTCTCTTGGGCTCTTCTGCTTTCCTATTCTCCAGGTGGGGCCTCTGTTCCCAATCCCAGTAGGGGCACTGCCTCTTAATGTGTCCCAGCCTCCCACAGGTGAAACATTCCCTCGGCCTCCTGGTGCTGGTGCCTGGCTTCCTCTCACGGACTCCCTTTCGCAGCGACTTAAACAGGCACAGTTGCTGTTTTGCTAATCTGGCCATATAGGCCTGCAGGTGTTCCTGTACCTCCCACTGTCTCTGCTGGGTGGTGAGCACCTGTGTAGCAGAGTCTGAAGCTGTCCTTGTGGCCTGTCAGCCCCTTCTCACAGGGGCATCGACTTTGGAGTCCAGTTCAGGAAGGCCCCAGAACCCTCTGCAAAGAAGGCCTCAGTATACCCCAATTCCATTCTCCACCTTAAGTATCCCTTAGTATCTCAAATACTCCCCACAATCTTCTATCTTCCCCTTGTATCAGGGGTGACCATGTACCTGTGTTCTCCACCATGTGTGAAGGTGTTCAACTCACCACCATGGTGCCTCCTGCTGGCTGTACTGGGAATTAGCTCAGGGTTGCCAGTGCGCCCTCCTCAGGTGGTGTCCCACCCATCGTCACTTCTGTCTCCATCTCCAGGACCCACGTCACTCCCCAGACCGTGTTGTTCTCTTCTGGACACAGCCCTCCAGCTGTGCCCTACTCACTTGTTTCCCCCCTTTTGGGGGACCAACAGTCCTCAGTCCAACCGCTTGCCTCAGTGGCAAACTGCTGTCCAGGTTCTAGCAACTTGTCCCAGTGGCAAACTGCAGTCCATACACTGGCCACTCCCCTCAGTGACAAGTGGAGGCTGGGGTGGGGGTGTGGGGAGAGACCCGGGCCCGACCCCGGGACCCTATAGCCCGCAGCCATGTGCTGCCTCTCCTGTAAATCTGCTGTCTCCTTCCCTGGGCCACTTCCCCACAGCCCCAGCACCTCTCCTCTATCCTTGTATCAGGGCCTCAGTCTGGCAGCCTGGAGCTTCCTCAGACTCTGCCCAGCACTGCTCTGTCCATAGTGCTCCAGCCCTCTAAGCAGCCAGTCCTCCTCTCTCAAACTCCAGGGAGTGACTGCCTCTGCTTTGCTCAGCAGCCCCTTCTTATATGGGCCAGCCTGGCCCTGATTGGCTCCTCCAATAAACCTTCCCCTAGTTGGCTGGCACTACAAGCCTTTTCCTTATGGGCTGCCTCCTGTGCAGCCTCACCGGGGTTGCTTTAACCCTTTACATACCAGTGAGGGGCAGCCGCCCCATCACACTGCTACTGAAAAGTGAATTGCAGAGAAACTTGCAAGGAGTATCACACAGGTGTACAGAGATCAGCTGGGTGACAAAGAAAAGGGTTGGCTTCAGTTTGACTGACAAGCTTACAAAAAGGAGTATGATATCAATGGCACTCTTCCTCCAGAACACATTGGAGAAAGAGGAGGATCTTACCCTTACTACAGGAACCACAGGTCAGAGTCTTCAGAAGTGAGTTACAGCTTCTTTTTAAGATAAGAAATGCTTTATGTTGAGGTCTCTGGCTTTAATATATATATGGAGATATACCTATCTCATAGAACTAGAAGGGACCCTGAAAGGTCATCAAGTCTAGCCCCCTGCCTTCACTAGCAGGACCCAGTACTGATTTTTTGTCCCAGATCCCTTGTGGCCCCCACAAGGATTGAACTCACAACCCTGGGTTTTGCAGGCCAATGCTCAAACCACTGAGCTACTTCCTCAGTGACCAGTAATAATGTGTTCTCCTGTTTTAAAGATCAGAGAGCTATTATGGGCAGAACTTCCACTGAATAATTAAACAGCAATGTTGTATGGGGAAAAAGGTTAATTATGAGTTGCAAAGTTCAAGTAACATTGAATATGAATATATATTGTTATGGGACCCAGATTATTAGCTGAGTTCAATTAAATTGTGGATTGTATCTGCTGTACCTTCCTTTCTTTGTGTGAAATTCACCCCAGGACCTAGAGTCTGCACAACATCCCCTGCATCACTTTAAGGCCAATGGATAAGTTGCAACATTGCATAAAGTTCACATGTGAACTGCCTTGATCCTGGTGCCACCATGTGCAGGTCTGTCCCTCATTGCACAGTTAAGGCATTTTATGGGCTGCTCTAAATTAGGCCAGCTGCCAGTATCTTCAAGTGAGTCAAAACTACAGCCAGTGATTGATTGTGGTTCAGGGACATTCCAACCACACTGCTTTTTTCCACATTTGTATTGCAGAAGTGCCTAGAGGCCTCAGCCAGGTTGGGACCTATTGTGCTAGGCACCATACAAACACATAGTAAATGACAGGCTCTGCCCCAAAGAGCTTAAACTCTAAAAGACAAGACAAAACAAGTGGATGAGAATAACAAAGAGGAGGTCAGGGCAGGGGAGGTGAGGTAAAATAATCATAGGAAGGACATATTTCTTAGTTAGAAACAGAAATAATCACTTGTTTAATTGTTTTCTTCCCCCAGCTATGCTGGCAGCAGGAAGGAGGGAGCAGCATAAGATCCTCTGAACTAATTTTCTGCCACCTGAGGATCCCCTTTGCTGGGGATGATCTTGGGCTGGATCTATGGAATCAGATAGTGAGGTGCAAAACGGCTTTATCCCATGTGAGAATTTCTCCAAGAATCTCCACTTGGTGACTGAAAGGAGGAATTAATAGAGAGTGTTGTTATTCATGAGAATGTCCATAGAAGTTAAGGCCAGATCAATTTGTCATATTCAGAAAACACCCAGCACAGTCCTGGAGCATGTTGTGAGTTTGTTGGATACAGGTGGCTCTCGAGATCAGGTTGTGCTACAGGGCGGGATTCTCCTGGTCTGATTCTGCAACGTGTGAGTATTCTCAGTTCACCATAACAAGGCCATCATTTACCATACATATTTACAGCAGGAAATAAAGGCAGTGTCCCAGATACTGCTGAGTGGTAATGCTTAACATAAGAACCTGCATACTGGGTCAGACCAAAGGTCCATCTAGCCCAGTATCCTGTCTTCTGACAGTGGCCAATGCCAGGTGCCCCATCCCCTGTCGCCCATTCCCAGCTTCTGGCAATGCTTAGCAAATTTGCAGCTGGAAGGCAGCTGGGGAGGTTTGGGGGACTGTGAGTGGAATGGGAGGAAATCTAAAGTAAGGATGTGCATGGCAAAGGACATTAGAGGAATCTACATAGGGCAGGAAGGAATATACAGGTCAGAAGTAGGTGAGGAAGGAAGTTTGGGGCATTGTTTTTGCAGTGGGGGCTGGGGAAAGACTGCAGTTTGGAAGGCCTTTTGGGAAACTGTTCTTTGGATGAAAGAGTATTTGCAATTGGGAAGGAAGTTTGGGGCATTGGGATGGGAGGGAATATGAAGTTGGGAGGTGGGTTGGGCCCCCTGGATCATAAATGCAAATGCTAAATGTTCTCATTTCATTTTCTGTTTTGTTTTCTATACATTTATAGTACTGAACAAAGGGAAAGATAATCTTTTAATTTAGTGCCATTCCTGCCTGGTGTATATATAATCCTTTCCATCCAGTCAGAAAAGCAGCAATTAAAATTTTGGTGTATTCATATCCTTTCAGTTGACTTTCCTCCTTCTGCGTTGTATGATACAAGCTGATGTGGGTACGAGTTTATTTGGCTCTCCTTTGAGTGATTTTGCACCTGTACATTCCACGATAGGTGTATGTGTACCCGGTACACTCACGTCGGAAACTTTTGCTAGTAGTGCTGTCGAGCAGTACACATGCTACATCATCATGCTCTCAGCTCTCTCCCCCTCTCTCTCTCTTTCTTCTCACTGTCTGGCAAGGATTAGAACTTCCTGTTTCTCTGAGTCATAATTCTTAGCTCGTGTTTTTTCAAGAGTTGTTTAGGTTTGTTTAGACTGTAAATTTAGTCCCTTAGTGTGTTGTTTTTTCCCATATAACCAGGGAAGAGAGAGCATGGATACAACTTCTCTGCACTTCATGGATCCCCAGCTGCCCATAGCAGCCTTTTGGGGCCATAGGCAACCAGATACAACTGATAGCTTGCCTTAGGCTGCTCTAAGTTTCACCAGTGGCTGAAGTGGTCTCTGGCCAGCCCTAGGGTTGCAACAGTGACATAAACTCACCTTGTCCCCATGAACCTTGTGGTATTATGCAAAGCACGTTTTAACCAGATCAAAGAATCTGGCTATTGGGTCAACCAGAAGAATCAGAGCAATTATTTTGCAAAGCAATTTAATTGCATTCAATTCACCAGCAGCTTTATCTGTTTTAGTGTTAAAAACTCTTGAAGGGACAGAAGAGAAACTGGGACCCGGACCCCAAGTACTTAGGTTGACCAACTGACAAGTTGATGGTCCAGTCAGGATCAGAAGGGACTAGTGTTAGCAGTGACACATTTGGATATGATGCTGTTGAAGAGAAGTTCTACAGGAATGAGACTGTTTAGTAGATTGTTAGAAACAAATAAATTAAAAGCATAGAGAAGAAACCGCAAAGTATTTGAAGAGAAGCTGGAAGGGATCGAAATGCTATAGTTAAAGGAATTAGTCTCACCCTTTAATGCAACTTTTGAAATTTCTTGAGTTTCTTTCTATTAAAGCACAAGTTGCATGGTTTTTTTTTAAACTTTACCTGTTACATTCTAATTTGATGTAAAATTTATGATCCCTTGCTTTTCTATTTTTTTTCTATTTTTAGATTTGAGTTGCTGGTTCTGCTATAATGTGAGCTCTTCAGGAAGGGGTCGTGTGTATCTTGGTGCGTTGTGTAAATCACTGTGTAAGCTTATGGTGCAGTATAAATGCTGCATAAGACATCAGAGCCTCATTCAGACACAGAGTCCTGTGGAATTTTGTGGAATATTTGATTCAAATCTGTAATGCACAGAAAATTAGATTTGGTTCGAGTTCAGTCAATATTTACAAAGTAGTAGTAGTTTGCTTAAAATTTTGTCATATCTTCAAACTTTTCAAAACTTATAAATAATCTTTAGTAGTAACATCTTTCAGAGTGTAAACTATTTGGGCCAGCCCTGTTTTTGCCAGTTTCGTGTATTGGATAGTGAACCTGCAAGCAGGCATTTTGCCAAATCTGATTGATATTAGCAGGGCTTGACTCTGTTTGGGCCTTATCTGCTGTACCTTCCTTTCTTTGTGTGAAATTCACCCCAGGACCTAGAGTCTGCACAACATCCCCTGCATCACTTACGGCCAATGGATAAGTTGCAAAGTTGCATAAAGCTTTTTATACCAGGCCTCATGTCTCAGGCGCTCTCTTTCTACTACACCCCTGTGGTAGGCACCATGGGCTCTGATGACCTTAGGGGGAGCAGTGTGACTCATCTTCCATCAGGAGGGCAAATTTAATCTCAGTCAAATCCTCAGCTTGTTGCTTCAGCTCACCATAATCACCTAAAGCATAGCAATAAGCACATAATACATTATTTAATAATAATAATTGTGGCTAAACAGCACTTATGCACAGTCTTCAGTAGTTGTTTGCATCCATTTAGGAATCTGAGACCATGCCAAGTGATATCAAAGATGCAATTCGCTTCCCTCTATATAATACAAAGGGTGACGGATTAGAGTGTGCAAATTACCAAGGGATCTCCTGTCTGTCTAATCCAGGTAAAGCCTTGGCAAGAGTCCTCAATCAGCTTCTACAACACTGTGTCAAATTTCTTTGTGAGAGGCACTTGGATACCTCGGCGATAAGTGCTTTATAAATGTTTGGATTCTCTGTCACCGAGTGGTTTCAGAGTACCACTGATGTGTTCTTTTTTCCTTCCAACTCCAGAAAAGGTAAGTGAAGAATAACTAACATCATGCAGTAAAGGTAAAATAATAGCTGTGATTTTATTATTTATTGTTTTCCACTGTTCAGCTTTTAGTTCCTCTTCAGCTGAGTACTATTTAATATTCCCAGTTATTTGATATTCAGCTGAATACAGTACTACAATACGTACATTAAAATTTAGCTGATAAACATGAGGAGAGAGAAGGGCATTGTGAACGTTTTCATGTGGTAAGTACCTGTCCCTTACATTGAGCTTGGTTTTCTGGAGGCCAAAGAATAAGGCCAAATCCGCATGTCATGATATTTGCAGGGAAGGCAGCTTACTCGCTCCACTTTCTGGAGCTAGAGATCATAGAAGCGTTTTACTGTTCCTGGCCTCTTACATCTTAAGGTGGCCATCCTACAGCAAAAAAACTTCAGGACCAGACTTCAAAGAGAAACTGCTGAGCTTCAGTTCATCTGCAAATTTGACACCATCAGCTCAGGATTNAAATGCTGTATGTTCCTTTAAGCAGGAATGAGGAATGTTGAAATATAGTTGTCAGGAAGAGAAACATTAAGATATAGAACAATGACTCGCACCTAAGCTAATGGTGGGACATTAGCAGAAGATTGCTAAGAGTTAATAAGGAAATAAGATGTGTGTCTGGCCCCAGGAAAACTTATCAGCTTTGCTTCCTTTGTTTTCTTGTTAAGTTCACCCCCCTTTTTATCTGTATAAATAAGACAGTCTGAGTCTTATATGGGGCTCACATTATCTGAATGTATTAGCACAGCGCTGCGTTAATAAAACAGAGTGGTCTATAACTAAAAACTGTGAGTCTTGATTCTAACTTTGACAGGTGCTACAGGATTCTTTGCTGCTTTTACAGATCCAGACTAACATGGCTACCCCTCTGATACTTTACATCTTAAAGTGTCCCATGAAATGCAATGATTAATTCTAAAGTCCTTGATCACCTGAGAGGAGGAAGGATGGCATCTCACTGTCCCCAAACACTGAGAAAAGGGGGAGAGGCCTCAAAAATCCTACAAGGAGACTTACAGACCTACCAGTCATTTCTCTGATGGCAGGACCAGCACTCCTACCAGCTGCGTATAGCAGTCCAGTATCGATGAGTGGACACTGAAAACCTTTGGAGGACCTTGTTTTTTGAGACCAGATGTTAAAGGGGAATAGAAAACCACAGGGCCACCCAATCATTTCAAGAAGACCTGACACTAGATAGAAGGGGATAATAATGTGTGGTGTAGCGGGGTGGTCAATCCGCTCCTGCCCTGTGGGGCTTAGAACAGCCCAGCAGAGGGCTGTGGCTGGGGCAAGCAGCTCCCAGGCTGATTGGGGAAGTAGGCCCAGCTGGGAGCCACGCCCCAAACACACTACAGCCAGCCTGTATAAAAGGCTGGAAGCCAGGAACCCAAGGAGTCTCTCTCTGTCTGTTGAGAGAGATGGGGTCTGACTGCAGGGAGCTAGGAACAGAGTACCTGAGTGGAGCAGGGCTGGGGAAAGGCAGAGGAGCCTGGGAGCTCTAGCCTGGAAAGCCCCAGGCTGTGGCCTAGCAAAGGCCAACAGGTACTGGGACTCTCTCTCTGCCTTCAGAGAGAGAAGGGCCTGGCTGCTGGGAAGCTCAGGGTGCCTAGAGTGAGGCAGGGCTGGGGAAAGGCCAGAGGGGCTGGGGAGCTCCAGGCTGGCAACGCCCAGGCTGCAGGGCCTTGTCCAAGGCCCNAAATGCTGTATGTTCCTTTAAGCAGGAATGAGGAATGTTGAAATATAGTTGTCAGGAAGAGAAACATTAAGATATAGAACAATGACTCGCACCTAAGCTAATGGTGGGACATTAGCAGAAGATTGCTAAGAGTTAATAAGGAAATAAGATGTGTGTCTGGCCCCAGGAAAACTTATCAGCTTTGCTTCCTTTGTTTTCTTGTTAAGTTCACCCCCCTTTTTATCTGTATAAATAAGACAGTCTGAGTCTTATATGGGGCTCACATTATCTGAATGTATTAGCACAGCGCTGCGTTAATAAAACAGAGTGGTCTATAACTAAAAACTGTGAGTCTTGATTCTAACTTTGACAGGTGCTACAGGATTCTTTGCTGCTTTTACAGATCCAGACTAACATGGCTACCCCTCTGATACTTTACATCTTAAAGTGTCCCATGAAATGCAATGATTAATTCTAAAGTCCTTGATCACCTGAGAGGAGGAAGGATGGCATCTCACTGTCCCCAAACACTGAGAAAAGGGGGAGAGGCCTCAAAAATCCTACAAGGAGACTTACAGACCTACCAGTCATTTCTCTGATGGCAGGACCAGCACTCCTACCAGCTGCGTATAGCAGTCCAGTATCGATGAGTGGACACTGAAAACCTTTGGAGGACCTTGTTTTTTGAGACCAGATGTTAAAGGGGAATAGAAAACCACAGGGCCACCCAATCATTTCAAGAAGACCTGACACTAGATAGAAGGGGATAATAATGTGTGGTGTAGCGGGGTGGTCAATCCGCTCCTGCCCTGTGGGGCTTAGAACAGCCCAGCAGAGGGCTGTGGCTGGGGCAAGCAGCTCCCAGGCTGATTGGGGAAGTAGGCCCAGCTGGGAGCCACGCCCCAAACACACTACAGCCAGCCTGTATAAAAGGCTGGAAGCCAGGAACCCAAGGAGTCTCTCTCTGTCTGTTGAGAGAGATGGGGTCTGACTGCAGGGAGCTAGGAACAGAGTACCTGAGTGGAGCAGGGCTGGGGAAAGGCAGAGGAGCCTGGGAGCTCTAGCCTGGAAAGCCCCAGGCTGTGGCCTAGCAAAGGCCAACAGGTACTGGGACTCTCTCTCTGCCTTCAGAGAGAGAAGGGCCTGGCTGCTGGGAAGCTCAGGGTGCCTAGAGTGAGGCAGGGCTGGGGAAAGGCCAGAGGGGCTGGGGAGCTCCAGGCTGGCAACGCCCAGGCTGCAGGGCCTTGTCCAAGGCCCCAGAGAGGCACTGGGTTCCAGAGCGGGGCAGCAGGTCCAACCCCAACCTAGCCTATGATGAGTGGCTGACACTGCAGTCTGCCCCAGGGCGGGGGGGCTAGTTGGAGACTGGCAGTAGCCTATGACTGAGGCAAGGTGGGGATAGTGGGTGGAGGGTTCCCCTGGGAGGGGGGAGACCCAGAGAAAGGGGCACTGGGGTCCTGGGAGGGACACGGGCCAGTGGCAGCCGGATCACCAGCCTGAAGAGGGTGCTCCAGATGCTGGAAGAGCTAATTCCCAAGACGACCAGCAGGAGGCGCCGCAGGGGTGAGTCTGCGACCCTTACAGTGGATACTAGTGAGGAAAAGTCACATGGCTTGTGGTGCTGGGGCTGTTTTTTTTTTTTTTTTTTTTAAGGATAATTCAGATAAGCATTCAATTCTTAGATGCTTACCTGTGCCTGAACTCTAAATCTTTGGAAGTTTCCCCATCAAGTATAGTCCGGTTAATAAGCTATTTAATTAGAAAAACAAAGGAAAATGTACCTGTATATGTGTGTGCATGCACATTTGCATAATGTGTATTTATAATGTGCATGTATATCTATTTATATACATATACAGATAGAGAGATTTGCCATAGATTTAAACTCCAGTAAATAGCTCTCATGAATGGTCGCTGTTGAAATGTAATGGAGCCTTCAAATCACCAATGTTGAGTCAATTTGAATTTCTGGTGAGGATAGAAATGTTAGTTTTAAATACTAGTAACTCAGGACTTCACACAGCTTTGTTGGAAAACGATTGTGGCTGACAAAGTACAGATATTTTTAGTGTTAGGAACCTAACAAATTTCAGAAACAAGAACGGCCTTATAGCTCAACAGGTCACAATCTTCTGGTTCCATCAGTTAAAAATAGTGAAGTTCTGGATATCATCAGAAAAGCGGGTAAAATGAATGCTGAAACAAATCCTAGATATCTTCCATTTTGTTTGTTGGTTTTAAAAATGATTTTTTAGGAATGTTTTCCAAGAGGCAGTTGGAGGCATTTCTTTTAGCAGAGTCTAATTATGCACTGGCTTCATCTTAACAATATCTATCAAAGTGTCTCAGATGCTTTCATGTTTGCAATATATTGCTTTGTCAGACCCCTGAGAAGGGAAGATTCGGGCACCCCAGAGTCATCTTCTTAAGTAGGTGTTGAGCAAATTATCCCATTACATTTCGGCATGCATTAGTCCATTAAAGAGCTGGAGATTCCTTTGTGTAACCAAATGGTTCCAATGTGTACTTATACTAGTCATTTACAGTAATCCCATAAAGAGCATTCCTATTATCCTGTATTTAAAAGATAATGAATTTTACAGGAGTGTAACTTTAAAAAAATCATTTGATAAAAGGAAATATTATCTTATATTTGGCAAAAGCAATTAACTGATTCTTTAATTAATAACACTAAACCCAGTTATTTGGTGGCATGAAGGACATTTTTTCTTAATTTTTTAAAACTTGTGTGTAGCTGTCTAACAATAAATGTAGTTACTTACGTACAAGAAAAATCTGTATTTCTTGATTTGAATGTTAGAACAATCATGCACTGAGGAGGCAAACGACCTCATGACTATGTAATCTAATCGGTCTTGTCCATCTCTTTCTTCTCTGATTCTTTTAGAAAAGCCCAGTTATCCTTTTCATTGTCTTTTTTCTCACCTAGAGCATTTCATTCTCGGATGTTAAGTGTGGCAAAGAGGCACACATAGATCCCACATAGACTGTCATTGCAGTTATCCATGATTGATTCATCTTGTATAAGAGGTGTACAGCAATAAGATTTTCCTCTGGAAAGAAGTAGATCATTTTGTAGCATAATTTTGTATGGATTATGTTCTGAAATTTTTAATTCCTTTTGCAGTCTCTTGACTTGAATGGGAGCAGGATCTGGCATATATATATGTGGCATATATAATATGTCTCTCATATTATATCTATCTAATATGAGACACATACATGGACTGGAAAAACCAACTGCATCTAAACAACCAGCCATAGTTACCTATTCAGTTGGGACTTACTGTGATTCCCAAAATACATTCATCTTAGAATGAGTGGGTGCAGCTGCAGTATCATTATTTGAGTTAGTTACATATTTAGTTTTAAAACTACCATAAAATGGTGCACAGGTGAGAATTTCAAAGGGAGGGTTTTACTTGCAGGAAAAGTGTCTGGTGTGATCAGTGCTCAGACTCAGTGAAAAATGAAACTATTTATGAGATAAGGAACTTATTGAATGCTGTCCAACTCCCTCATATTAATACTGTTGCATCTGAGTGGGAGGAGGGGATACAGAATATATCTTCATATAGTTCTAAATCAAAATATGCATGGGAACAAAATACTAGTACAAATTAGACATATCAAGGAGGAAGGAAACCTGCTTTTATGGCTGGTTAATATAAAAGTGAAAAATAATTTGTCATCTTCATTTAACGTAAAACAGTATTCTCTCTTCCATTTGGAAATATAAAGTATCTGCTCCCTCTTCTTAAGTCTTCTTTTATCTCCCTAAATTTTCTATTCCTATTCCTCCTCCTCCTCACCTGAGTTAGAGAGCTTTAACAGAAATGTTAATACAACTACAGCATTAACGAGGACAAGAAGATTTGACCTCCCTAATTTTGAAATATGAATTGGGTACTTTCTATACTGGGCCTCACAGTCTTGGTTAAAATCTTTGAAATTGGGCTTTATTCTCCTCTCATTTATATGATAATGAATCAATATTAACTCCATTTAATTTAATGAAGTTACACCATTGTAAAACTAGTGAAACTGAGGAGTGAATCAAGGCCATTATTTTGTTAAGTGGAGGAGTCATTTTTTCCTCATGTATGCAATAGAGAATGAATAAATCATATAAATTAAATGTACAGAGCTTGACTCCCCACTCTTTTACTTTGGGATTCTGCTGATTTACACTTGAATTACATTGGTGGGAAACTGGAGTAACCCAGTGGTGAATCAATCTCACAGGCAGTGAAGGTCAAATAGTGTTTCCTCTGCCCACCCTCTCCTCACTTCATAGTAAAATCAAAATCCATCCAAATTTTTATGAAAGTCAGATGTTGTATACTGTGAGCCTGTTCTCTTCTCATGAAGATCATAGAGGCAGATAAAACTCTTGACTTAATTGAAGTTACTCGTGATAATTCCACCCAAGTGAGAGAGCAATCAGGCTTCTGTGTTTTGCTTCTTCATAAAAAGAAAAGAAAAAGAAAAAAAGCCCTACAATGTGGTTATACATTTTCCTGAGGGTGCTATTAGAATGGTTTCTTAGTAATGTGTGTGTTTTCGTTTGATTAAGTCAATAAATAAATCTTTCGAAGAGTAAACAGCCAATGGTTGATATTTGTCAGGGCAAACCCGTAGATTTACTTAATCCTAGTTGGTACTAGTGATGCTCACTTCGTAACGTGACTTTGAGTCACTAGTGTAACTCAACATTGTTTAGTTAGGCCACCGAGAGGAGAAAAATGGAACTTCTACTTAGGTAGAGAATAAGCAAATTTTCCTGCTGTTTGAAATGTGCATTAGACCATTTAGCTGAAGATTACTGTATATAACGGAATGATTTCAATATGTACTTACAATGGAAGTCATTTCCTGTTATTCTGTTATCCATTTAAGAGTTTGGATTTTACATCAGTGCAATTTCTTATTTCAGTCTCTGATAGAAGGAAATGAGAATCCTTTATACTAGCTCTTTATTTTGACAAAGATGCCAATTAACTACTTTATACAATTAGACTCCACTATTATGTGGACTGAAAAATGGCTTGAATTTTCCTCTTAAAGGAAAACCACAACATAATATATTATAAAAGCTATTCTAGTCTCTGTAAAAACAACAAGGAGTCCTTGTGTCACCTTAGAGACTAACAAATTTATTTGGGCATAAGCTTTCATGGGCTAAAACCCACTTCATCAGATGCAAGGAGTGGAAAATACAATAGGCAGGTATAAATACACAGCACATGAAAAGATGGGAGTTACCTTACCAAGTGGGGGGTCAGTGCTAACAAGCCAATTCAATTAAGGTGGAAGTGGCCTGTTCTCAACAGTTGACAGGAAGTGGTGCTGATGAGGCCAATGTCATCAAGATGGTCCATTTCAAACAGTTGACAAGAAGGTGAGCGTATCAGCAGAGGGAAATTACAAAAACTAATTGTTGTTTTTGCTGATACAGACTAACCGGGCTACCACTCTGAAATCTAGTCTGTGTAATTATAAATCACTGCAAATCACATAGGGCTATACTTTATCTGGGAATGAACCTAGGGAATGAACCTTAGGGGGGAGGGATAGCTCAGTGGTTTAAGCATTGGCCTCCTAAACCCAGGGTTGTGAGTTCAATCCTTGAGGGGGCCACTTAGGGATCTGGGGCAAAAAATTGGTCCTGCTAGTGAAGGCAGGGGGCTGGACTCAATGACCCTTCGGGGTCCCTTCCAGCTCTATGAGATAGGTATATCTCCATATATTTATATTATTATTTAACCTCCCAGCTTGGGCACACCTATTTCTGTTGGCGTAGGGGTCATGCTCGCATGCTAAAAATAGCTGTGTAGGTGGTGGTTTGATGCTAGGTCTTGGGCTGGAGCTTGGGCTCTGAAGCTGAGCAGCAGCAGCATGTATATAGTCATTTTTAGTGTGCTAGTATGAGCCCTGCTACCACAAGTCTGTGGACCTGGGGCTAGCAGGCTTACTCCCAGATGCAGTGAAGACATACTCTAAATGCTTTTGTAAATCATTCCCCAGCCTTTAAAATGAGTGAGGAATCCCCTTTTAAGTTAATGCTTATTATGCTAACCTTGACTTATGAGGGTTTCCCCATGGTACAGCAGCCCTCTTTCCCCCAAGGAGTAAGCAGAGTTCAGTGAGGAGGCTGGAAGTTGTGTGGATAGACCGGATCCCTGCAATGTCAGGACACTATGTATTTTGGGTGGAATCTCTGTCCCAGTTCTATGGGATTGAAGGCAATTCCCACAACAACATTGAACAGAACAATAAGGTGGAACCTCTGTGATATCAGGTTTCAGAGTAGCAGCCGTGTTGGTCTGTATCAGCAAAAAGAACAGGAGTACTTGTGGCACCTTAGAGACTAACACATTGATTTGAGCATAAGCTTTCGAAGTGGGCTGTAGCCCACGAAAGCTTATGCTCAAATAAATTTGTTAGTCTCTAAGGTGCCACAAGTACTCCTGTTCTTCTTTCTGTGATATCAGACTCACTGAGTTTTGTTTTCTACAAGGAATAACCCACATGCGGGACAGTTTGATCCTTTATTTGCTTTGTTTTAAATGTGAATGAAACTTTGTTTGAAGAACTTTCTATTTCGCTTAAACTACTGTGCTATGATATGTCCACAGAAGTTGCAAAATTCCATTTTTGCCAGATATCTTAGACATTAGAAATTCCATTGCTTGCAAGTAAGAAGCTCTTCGTTTTTATTTTAAATGTAGGTATACCTGTTACAGTATCCAAGAGTTTTCTTGATTAAATATTATACAGTTCTACATTGAAAGCCTGAAATCTGTCAAAGAATTGTAAATGGAAATGTTGGACATAACAGTGGAAGAGAGAGAACATAGTATTGAAAAACTCCCATTTCTGAAAGTTACTTGAGAAACTATACCTTACATTTTACTAAAACTTTCCACATATACCTCATCTCTCAAGTATTACAACCTCACCTTCCGCATACAGTCTAATTGCTCTAGTTATGACTGCTGTATTTCTGTGAGACAAAGAACATGACATAATTGTGGTTTATTTCATGATCAGAATGTTCACATCTTTCCAGATATAGCTCATGCTAACCAATCCTACTGTATATCCTTAAAAATGGATTTTATTGAAATAGAATTTACTATGCTGTTTCTGGCTAATCTCTAGGCTATCTGGAAAGACCTGAAGTTTATCTTTAAGGATTTTGATGCCATATTTTTCAGAACTGCTTGCAAACACTTTCAGTGAGGTGCATGTCTAATTTGCTCTCACAGTTAGCACAGTGGCATTCACAACTGTGGTAATTGCAGGAGAAAATGACTAGTTAGACACGGTTACAATAGTGATGAGTCATATAAAAACCTAGATAGGTAGTGTGTGCAGTTGATCCACTTACGTGTAATTCCCCATTTTCTTATTATACCTACTCTTTGTTAGTTCTAAAATTAAATTGTAAATTCTTCATAGCAGGGACTTTCTACCCATACTACGAAGTGCCTAACTTGCTGTAAAAAATTTAATACAACAGATAAACTGTATATACAAGCATCAGCAAACATAAGGAATTAAACTGTCAGTTTAAAGAGAACTAGAAACTGGAATTCCTTGGTACTAGAATAGTAAATGCTTTTTAAAATCTCTGTTCATTACCCCAAGGTTCTTGCTACACTAGGGAGGACAATAATTACGAGGCCTTTGAATCCAGTCATTTCAATTGAACATGTGGTTTTCTTGTAATTCACACTATTTAACGTGTAATAGGTGCTATCCTTTTTAGATGGTGAACAAATATAATATATATAACACTGAAATGTTTCTCTTATATTTAAGTATTAATTTATCTTGGATTCTGATATCCATTAAGATCCACCCAGTATTTATTTTGGCTATTTAGATTAAGCCATTTTCTATGCCCTATACACTCTAAGGTATATTGCTTAGTCTTTTAGTGCTTTTGGATCACCTTTATGTAGTTGCACTCTTCACTCATTATTATTTTGCAAAGCCTATCCAAATGTTTTCTTTCCACAGTGGAAATCTTTTTTGCCACCTCTTGTTTTTGCAAGGATAAGTTTATCAAAGCAGCATTTACATTCTCCACATTTCAGTTTTCATTAACCCTAACATACATTTCCTGCTAGCCTTGTTTCAATGGTACATGCTTCCTCCCTTCATTTACCATCATAATTATTTATTTGAGGTCTAAGATTCTTCTCTTTTTACACAGATGGAGGGGAGAAAAAACAAGGTGGAAGTAGAATGGGAGAGCATAGAAATGGGGAGTCAAAGTGCTCACACACCATGGTTGGGGATTCAAAAGATGAGCTTGGATGAAACAAGTCAAGGTGGGAAAAGGTCGAATCAAAAGATCAGTTGCTGTTCATGATCTTCTCCTCCTAAATCTGGTGGATTTCCAATAGAGAACTGCCTTGGAGTTAATTCTGCAACAGGTAGCATTAAATCTTGATCCACACTTCTAATCCCTTTGGTGGATGGGACACAGGTGAACAGGGCATAGGTGCAACGGAGAGAGAAAATGACATTGTAGCTCATGGGGTGGCCGTGCTGCCAGGAGGTAGAGGAATGCTAGGAATTATTGCAGAAGGGAAAAGCTTGCCTGGAAATGGACCAGGGTTTTTCACATTTCCACTCTACTTTTCACACAGATTCTGATGATCAGTGGGGGATTGTGGCTCACAGGCCTGTCCTTTCCAGAAGACTTTAAATATCTCACCCTTTGAGAGGATCATGTGACTCTCATTCTTTGAGGTTTAAATGTTGCTCAGTTTTTCCCCTTCTAATGGCTAGTTCCTAGGGATGGATAATTCAGCACCTAGTTTTTTCCTTCAAAATATGCACAAATAGAGAAA
This sequence comes from Platysternon megacephalum, assembly GCA_003942145.1. Taxonomy (NCBI): domain Eukaryota; kingdom Metazoa; phylum Chordata; order Testudines; family Platysternidae; genus Platysternon; species Platysternon megacephalum. The sequence continues at coordinate 123,369 of QXTE01000645.1, read as the reverse complement.
TGCAGATGTAATGAAACATGATAAAGTATATGTTCTTTAAAAATGTATTGGAACATCTTTTAATTATTAGGAGCTAGCTTGTTTCTTTCAACAGTCTTGAGAAAGAAGTGGTGAGTAATGTGCCCCACCCCAGGAGGATTCCTGGAATGCAGAGTGACTGAGACTTGAACGTCTGAGTTTTTGTCTTCCCTAGCTTGCATGGAGATGGTAGTAATTCTCTGCTGCCTATACCAGTAACAAATTTCAATACGCCTTCTCCAGCTCAGCAGCACTGACCTGGGAGGAGGGTGGGGTGAAGCCAAAGCTGCTATTCTTCAGTCCACTCCTCACCCCCATGTGCAAGGGGATGGTAGTTGGCACACACAGGTTGATTTTTAAAGGTGTTTAGGCACTTAAAGATGTGGATAGGTGCCTAGTGGTATTTGCAAAAGTTTCTGGGTGCATAAATGGTATTTATTTCAATGAAACAAGGTGGCTGAGGTAATGTCTTTTATTGGACGAAATTCTGTCGGTGAGAGACAAACTTTTGAACTTACACAGAGCTTTTCTTCAGATCTGGGAAAGCTACTTACGGTATCACGGTTAAATACAAGGTGGAACAGATGGGAGATAACGTGTTGTAGGAGACTATTCAAGATGAAGTGGGAGTTAACATTTCTGCAGTCATGGAACAAAGGTTTAGTAAGTTATAAATTGTTGTAATGACCCATAAAACCAGTGTCTTAGTTGAATCCATGATTTTTAGTCTCTAACAAAGTTAAGAATTTAAGTTCTCAGGCTTGTCTTTTGAAGGTATTGTGTAGGTTGCCTTTGAGGACGAGGACAGAGAAAGCAGATATGGAGTGATCGCTTGTGAATAGTGTTCGCCCATGGGTGATGTTTTTGTCTTTTATTATTTTTCTGTGTGAGTTCATTTGAGAGAGTAATGATAGTCTCATTTCACCCACATAGTTGTTGTTGGGACATTTAGTGCACTGGATGAGGTACACCACATGTTCTGATCAGCATGTGTAGGACCAATGGATCTTGATAGGTGTGTTGTGAGGGGTATTGATCATCATAGCAGTGGGGATATGTCTGCAGCTTTTGAATCTTGTTATGGCAGGGTCTGGTGCTGCTTTGAGTTGGGTGTCTGTGGGGAGCTTGCTTATGATGATGAGTTTGGTGATGTAGGGGGTTGTTTGAAGGCCAGAAAAAAAGGGGGGTTGGGAAAGATTTTTTTTCAAGATGTCCTCATTGAGTATGGGTTGTAATTGGTTAATGATACCTCATATGGGTTCCACTGAGGGGTGGCAGGTTATAGTTTAGGGCAGTGGTGGGCAACCTGTGGCCCATCAGGGTAATTCGCTGGCGGGCCACGAGACAGTGTTTACATTGATCGGCTGCCTGCAGGGCCCAGTGGCCGCGGTTCGCCGTTCCCGGACAATAGGAGCTGCGAGAAGTGGCGGTCAGCACATCCCTGCAGCCCGTGCCGCTTCCCGCAGCTCCCATTGGCCGGAAATGGCGAACCGCGGCCACTGGGAGCTGCGGGCAGCTGTGCCTGTGGATGGCCAATGTAAACACTGTCTTGTGGCCCGCCAGCAGATTACCCTGACGGGCTGCCTGCGGGCCGCAGGTTGCCTACCACTGCTTTAGGGTGTGCAGTCGGAGGACTCTTTTTCCTCCCCTGTATTAAAGTAGGTTCTCTTGGGGTATTTGGATAGCCCATTCCATGATGTGATCTATTTCTTTGATGGAGTGTCCTTGTTTGATAAAGGCAGTTTTCAATGTGTTAAGGCATGTATCACAGACTTTCTCCTCAGTGCATATTCTGTGATATATGAATGCCTGGCTGTAGATAACAGACTTCTTGGTGTGGCTGGGGTGGCTATTGGATGTGTGAATGCAAGTGTGGTGATCTATGGGTTTGTTGTATATAGTTGTCTGTAAGGTTCCATTATTGAAGGTGATAGTGGTGTCCAGGAAGTTGATGCTCGTGTGGGAGTGTTCTAGAGAGAGTTTGGGTGCTAGTTGGTGAAGCTGTGGTGGAAATCTATGAGGGGGCTTAGGTCATCTGTCCAGAGGATGAAAATATCGTCAGTGTATCTCAGGTATAACACTTGTTTTGTGGTGCATTTGTCCAGAAATCCTTCCTTGAGGTGGCCCATGAAGAGGTTGGCATATTGGGGAGCCATCCTAGTACACATGACCCTACCCATGGTTTGGACAAAGTGTGTGTTTGCTATTGAATGTAAAATTGTTTTGGGTGAGGATGAAATGGATGAGTTTGGGGCGCTACCATTACATAAGAGTTGTGGATCTGGAGTATCATCATGATGCACCTGCCTTAGCTGTTGTCACTGTCTCCTAAGTGGCCCATTCATCCTCATCTCTCACACAAATCTTGTTGGTTTTGTGAAAAAATGTGCTAGATTAAGAAAGAAGGACCAAACCATAAGCATCAGTGCCAGAAAACTAAGGCTTAAAGAAGGAACGAAACAGAATATGTCCAAGCATGTTGCAAGGTTATGTTGGAAGCCCCAGGAGTTTTCTCCGCCACCTCTGCAAAAGCTGCCAAAATAGCTATTCACAGTGGTAAATTGTGTCATTAGCCCTGACTGCCTGTAGTCCACAGCAGAACCAAGCACTGCATTCTCCATTGTTATATATTGCTCACATTATGAAAGGCTTTGATATGGTCCCTTATGATGACATCCAGTTACCAGTTTGCTTTCATTCCTTAGGTCAGCACATCATAATATTTCCTCTGTTTCAGACACCCTGAAGGAGACCTCATTCAAGACCTGTGAAAGGCCCCCATTTGTTGTTGTTAGTATGAGAGTCATGACAATGTGGGTCGTCTTCTGATTTAGACAGTCAATGCTTCATCTGGAGAAGAAATCTTTCTTCTCCCTTAAAACATATAGTAGTCTGACCAGTGCTGAAATAAGCCACTCTGTATGCATTGGATCCGGCCAACTATGACTCAGGATAAAACCTTCCATTCCTGAGTGAACTCATTGAGAAACAAGCCAAAAGTTTCTTCAAGCTCATCTCGCCAAAGCCAATAGCCTAGACCCTGCATAATACAGATTCAGGCCAGAACATTTATGACAGAAACAGTGAGGCACTGATGGATAGTCTCTTGATGATGAATCGAAGTCAGATCTCCATTCTCATATTCTGTAGCCCAGTCTCCCACAATTCTGATATGTATGGACTATTCCCCTCCTATCTACAGTTTCTAGAGGCAGTTCAAGGTAGTAGCAAAACCCGTGATAGCCATGTCCCATTCTCTGGCCTGCAGTCAGATCTTCTGCCTCCATGGCAGCAGTCAAGTGGCAGTTCATTTTGCCCTGACCTTTTTTGTCAGCTTATTATCCATTTTGGGGGAGGGCAGTAGTGAGCAGCCTTTCTTCTCCCTCTTCTGAATAAAGTATTTAGCAATGGTGTGGTCTCAGCACTCAGAGCTGGCACAGCAGCACCTACCTGCCAGACCCATTTGCCCCCGCTCATGCATGGCAGAACTATTGTGCAAACACCACACTAAATTCAAGCATGGTTCTGTTTGAGACAGCTTTTGCAGGCTCTTCAAATCACAAATTGTGCCCTGCCTTTTCTCAGTCAGCTGACCCTTGCATTGCTAGGGCACAGAACTCTGAATCAGGCAAGTATGTTGGATTTCCTCCTCCCCCAAGAAGCCATGATTCCAACACAGAAGGAAAAACCTGAGCTGGAGATGCAGAGCAGAGCGGAAAGAGACTCCAAAGATGAGGAGGACTTGTCTTTCATCTAGCCCCGGATATAAGTTCTGGGGCAGAACAGGACCAAAAAAAAAACCCCTTAAGGGGGCTCCAGGTCCTCCTCCAAAGTCTAAAATGGGTCCTAAATTCCCTGGGAGAGAAGTAGGAGTCGTACTAATCTCCCCTTCTTCCCAGCATGAATCAGGGAACTCCAGTAATGAAAGCCTATCCCCCAGGATGTGGAAGTGGGAGCCAGAGTGGAAGAACACTGAGGGAGACATATCTAGAGGTCTCAAGGTGTTGCATAAAGTGAGACACATAGGACCATACCTGGGCCACAGCTGGGCAGCAACACTTACCAAGTGGGCCAACAAGGCTAAAGAAGTCCAAGAAGAGCAAAAAGTAAAAGAAAAGAGGTGTTTGTCCCCTGACTCAGATACATCCTTTTCTGCTGAGGAAGGGGAGCTCTCAGATTGAGGCTCTGAGCAGGACATGGGGAAAAAATGTAACACAAGTTTCTCCCCCCTGAAATGTTTGAAACCATGTGCAAAAAGATTGCATCTACAATCCATATCCAACTTGAGTAGGCATTAGACGACAAGCCTACAGTGAAATACCTACCTTCTAAGTCCTCACCTGAGACAGCAATCTCATTGCAATCATCCTTTGAGGATGTGATCAGAGAGGAATGGGAAGGTTAAATACGTAAGCAGGCATGCGCTTAGATATTACAAGTTGGAAGAGTTAAAAAAAAAAATCACATTACAGATATTCTAAAGGTAGATTCTGCAATAGCATCACTAGCAAAAGATATGGTAATTCCATCAAAAGGGGATTTCTTTCCCAAAGATCCAAATGATAGAAATGTGGAAACCACCCTTAGAAGGGCCTTCGAGTCTTCATCATCCACCCTTAATTGCATCCCTGGTGCCTGCATTCTTCTCAAGAGCCACAGTGTACTGGCTGGGTGACCTAAAGGCCATGAAGGACAGAGACCATCCTGACATCTGGTCTACACTTAAGAAAATGTCCCTAGCAAAAGCCTTTGTGGCAGCTGCCTCAGTGGATGCAATGAGATTTTCAATCAGTGCCATGGCATCTAGCTCAGCAGCCAGACACCACATCTGGCTTCACCTCTGGCAGATAGATGCTCACTCCAAATGAATTCTGTGCTCATCTAAATGAACAGGCTCTTGTTTCTTTGGGAAAAATCTAGGCAAAAGAGTGGCAGAAAGTGGTGCCAAACCGAAACAGTCCATCCCCACTCCACTCAGTGCTCTAAGGAGGAACTACAAATTTTGCCACAGACAAAAATGTTCCTTTCATCCATCCTCCTCAGAAAGGTACTAGAGGAAAGATTACAGGTATACCAGGGAAAACCCTGGAACTGGGGAATGGGTGCAAAAGTCTCTGAGAGCCCACTGTGATACAGTGAATGTGTTTCCACCGAGACCTGAATCTAGGAGGCAGAAATTCCCACTTCTCAGAAGAATGGTCTTGATTGACCACAGACAAGCAGTGCTTAATTTGTGTTAGAGATTACCAAGCCTAAGCCCCTGCACCTTGAGGTTTAACAATTCATAGCCCAGGCACCTCTGAGCTTGCTGCATCAGTTACGAATGTAAAAAAATTGCTTGAGCTCCAGCACCTAATTGCTTGATCCTTGGCACCTCTTTCATTACAAATTAAGCACTGCAGACCAGTGAGAGAGAGGGAGTGAGTCGCAGATACTCCCTCGAACTAACGACCCCACCACATCACTTCTTTATCCAATCCCCCATCTTGAACAACCACATTGAACGTGAGCTGGTGTTAAACAAAATCTCACATCTCCTGGATATAGGAGCAATAGAAAGGGTTCCCTCAGAAGAAAGATTCTTCAGACTACATTCCATTTTTGTCATTATTCAGAAGCATATGGAGGGAGTGGGGTAGTGGGAGGGGGAAGGTTAGAGCATTCTTGGATCTCAAGTGAGGTCAGCAAATGGATGAAGTAAACCATTATGGATGGAGACTAGCTTCAGTGGTAGCATCCCTATTCTTGCTGCTTGCTTCTGCAACCTTTAAGTACTACAAAAGCTACACTTTTTTCAATTACCATGATATTTTTTTCTCTAACTTGAATCTTATTCTTTCAATATACTTTTCAGACTTGGCATTCTGTACTATTTGGACTAATGCATAAGTAGAAGGAGATGGAATAAAATATTCATATATGGAAGTGTTTACAGTCAAAGTGTTTGCAGTACAGACAGGGCGAGCCCACTAGATGCAGAGAAGAGTTTGTAAAACAGATTATGCCTTTGTATTTCCTACCCACTTTATTCAGATTCAGTGCAAACAGTCTGTTTTTCTATCAAAGACACACTCTAATTTCTGCATGGATAGAATAATATTTTAAAGGAATACTCTGCTAGGAACCTCCCCAACTCTTTGCTTACTCGGGCTACAGCCTTTCCCATGAGATCTCATAAAATCACATTAGTTAATTTCACATCTAAACTCTCCTCCCTCTCTCCTTTCCTCACATATACACACCCCACATGACAATAACACGCTCTCTGGAATAAGAGCTTAGCCAGGGTGAAGAGGAATTGCTTATGAGGGAAATAAAGAAGGTGATACCATGAGAGAATTTTCTGATCCTCTGGAGATAACTGAACTGAAACTTTTTTCTCTTTGAATATAACCTTTGTTTAGAAGATGTGGAAAAGAATGTAAGTCTTGCATGCTTAATACACTCTTGTTTCTTCTTGACAACAGGAAGATAAATGCTGGGAACTTTTATCTGCTTAAGAGGAATTCAGGAAGCTAAGCAAAACCTTTCCTCAAGGTGAGTAGTTTGTACAAGACATTAACAGTGAATAGGAGTTAAAGAAAATGTGAATATTTACTTCTCAGCTAAGAAGAGAGATGGCATTTTTCCCACTCCAATTTTGGTGTATTTTATGCCTGTGATTTCAGATGATGTGGATAAATTAGGGACAAAGATAACATATACAAGAAGTAGTAGATGGATCAATAATTTTATATGTGCTGTTATGCTGAGATGCTAGATGCATGACTGTTACAAAATAAAGATTCATTTTGTATATGTTTTACTTCAGAATCCAAGGGCCTCATACAATCTGCAATTATTTCAATAAATTAAAGTTTGATGCCTCATTATCTTATCTGAAAATGAATAGGTTTATTGTATTTCATGTTAAACTGACTGAATAACCTTTATATACTGAAAGTGGAAAAGAATAGATCTTAACATTCTTTAGCCATCTAAACCAAAAGAGAACAAGAAAAGAAGTGGGGCCACTATGCAGTGAGGATGGGGAGTAGAGAGGAAGGATAATCAAAGTATGGGCCAAAACATAAATGAATATCTTGCCTCACTTTTCAATAAGGGTGATGATGTATAACATGGGGGCAAAGGCAGGATGGTGAATGGGAATGAATGTATAAAAACTTAACATTTCCACATCTGAGGTGGAAGCAAAACTCAAAGTTCTTAATGAGCCCCAGTCAGGGAGATCATCTCCATCCCAGAATACTGGAAGAATTGGCACATGAAATAGCCAATCCAGTAACAAGTATTATTAATATATCTATCAAATTGAGGAAGGTACAGTATGAGTGGAGAATAGCAAATGCAGTACCTATATTTAAGAAAAAATGTTTTGGGCACTTACAGGCCTGTTAATCTGATCTGAATAGCATGCAAGGTTTTAGAACAAATTTTGAAGGAAAAAATAGTCAAAAGACATGAAGATAAATGGAATAAAATGTCACATGTTTACCAAAAATAGATTGTGCCAGACTTAATTGATATGTATCTTTGATAAGATAACTGACTTTTTAGACAAGGGAAATCAGTAGATGCAATCTATCTGGACTTTAGTAAAGCATTTGACACAGTAACACATGGAAAATTATTAAACTGGAAAAGATGGGGATTAGTACATGAATTGGTAGATAGATAAGGAACTGTCTAAAAGGGAGATGGCAACAGGTTGTGCTGAAAGAAGACGTATTGAGCTTGAGGGAGGTTACTAGTGGAGTTTCTCAAGGATTTGTCTTGAGACCAGTCTTATTTAATACTTTCATTAATGATCTTGGGACTGAAAGTAGGAATGGACTATCGAAAGTTGCTAATGAGACAAAGTTGGAAGGCATTATCAATACAGAGGAGGATTAGAATATTCTAGAGGAAGAACCGGATGATCTTGAGGCCTGGAGTAATAAAAATTGAATGAAATGTAACAATATAAAGTACAAAGTCATGCAGTTAGGGACTAATAAGAATTTCTGTTATAAGATGAGTGCCTATCAGTTGGAAATGATAGAGGAGGAGAAAGACTTGGGTGTCTTAATCAGTTGCAGAATGACTGAGCCACCAATGTTATATGGCAATGAAAATGCAATCGTAGGATGTATCAGGTGAGGTATTTCCAATAGAGAGAGAGAAATATTAATGCCATTGTACAAGGCACTGGTAAGACCTCATCTGAAATATTATGTACAATTCTTATCACCCATGTTCAAGAAAGATGAATTCAAACTGAAAAATATACAGAGAAGGGCTACGAGGATGATCAGAAGAATGGGGAGTCTACCTTAGGAGAGGAGACTCAAAGAGCTTCGCTTGTTTTAGCCCAGCAAACCCCCCCCCCAAAAAAAAAAACCCCAAAAACAACCAAACACTGACAGGGGGATATGATTGCTCTCTATAAATACATCAGAGGGTAAACCAGAGAGGAAGGAGAGCTACTTTAGCTAAAGGACAATGTTAGTGTAAGAACAAACGAGTACAAATTGGCCATGAGTATATTTAGGCTGGAAATTAGAAGGTTTCTAATCCTCCAAGGGGTGAGACTCTGGGACAGCCTCCCAATATAAGTAAGGCAAATAACCTAAACCAGTTTTAAGATGAAGTTTAAGTTTATGAACTGGGTTATATGATGGGGTTGCCTGCGATAGTAGGGGACTGGACTTGGCCCCTTCCAGTCACATGTCCCTACTTTAGGGTGGATTTTTTTAAAATCAAACTTAATTCAGTCTGTTTTGTTTGTCAAACCAAAAACACTTAATTGGGAGACTTGGAGAATGATGTTTACTGATTGTGGTTTTATCAAGATGACCTGCAGGGCAGTGACTCCAATGAGCCCAGCATTGGTGGAGAAATAAATTAAATAATGGTGAAGCCAAGAGGAAAGTGTCTGAGAATAAACTGGATAGGTGGCGGGATTTGAGCGGGAAAGTGAAGATAAAGTCTTGAAACACATCTAACTGACAGACACAGGTCTCTTTCCCTTTATCTAGTAGGAGGGATGAAAGGTCTCAAGGTTTGTGTTTGGGGTAGCTAATGGAGCATTTATCCCTATAGCGAAGGCATGTATATATTCAGCTCACCAAAGGAAAAATGGATAAATCTCTGGAAAGATAGTATTAAGTGGAATAGAAGACTTTGTCAGTCCTAACAACAAGTATGCCTGTAGATGTACCTAACTTGAAGACTTTCAGAGCTGACTGTCATTGGAGCTCCGTTTATGGAACTTGTGTGCATTTCATAGTCTTAAGTGTTTTGTACTGCTAAATCCTGAATCGTTTTTCAAATGTTGTGATTTTTAACTGAGATTATTTCCTGGGATGAGGGAGATCAAATGTTTATTTTTAGTCTTGGCTTTTTGCCTAGGATAAGTAAGGCAGGTGGAGACCTGGCAAGCTGGCAGCTTTCATTGTCTAGATTTTCTTATCAGATTACATTTAATGCAAAATAAGACCTTCATAGATGAATTCTGCTTATATGAGTTTCAGCTTCTTTAAGAAAATGAATTTAAAAAATGAGACAGCCAAATTGCTAAATAATACAGGATAGAATTTGATAAAGTTGTGAACTTTTTCCAATTTGTAGTTCAAAGTTTTCAGTCTTTGGATGAACTTCTGTATTTTTTTTATAATTGATCAATCAAATTTAATGCAGAGATCATTTAAAACAAGGGTATTAAACTCTTGTAGGCTTAAGGTTTCCTCATTTTTTTTTATAGATTGGTTTTTCTGGTGTTTATTCTAAACAATGTATGGCTCATTTTAGAAGTAATTAAATTTCTGTCGGCTTTGAGGAAAAATATTTCTCTTGGCACAGCTTAGCGTAACCTCAGGGCTAAGGATGGAAAGATCTTTGACATATATACTAGATAGTGACTTCAGCCACAACAGTGCAAATCCAGAGTAACTCCATGACTTCAACAGAGTTACACTGGGTTTACACTTCAGTGTAACTAAGATCAGAAGCAAGCTTCTTGTAAACTGCTACAAATAGGTAGGCAAAATGGGGTGACTTAAAATCAGTATGGTATTTTCAACTCTTAGTCGCTTTGTTTTTCATCTTACTTTATACATTTAAAGTTATTCTAATGTGGTGTTGCATTAAAATTTCTTTTTTTAAATGGGAGAACTAAAATGTCTTAAAATATAAAAAGTGTATTGGTTTGCTTTAAAATATATTTTAACTACATGAATATCATACTGTCAATTTGATTTGTTCATTTAAAATTATCAGAGTTTCATGGAGTATAACAACAAAGGGCCTAATCTGCAGCTTTGAATTGCTCTGCCAGTCCTAATTCTGTCATACCCTGCTTCTGGAAGATCCTGGTCAGATGGCCTAGAGCCAGGGCCGTCCCTAGGGGGGTGCGGGGCCCGGGGTGGAAGTGACGAATCCATCACTTCTGGAATCAACCCATCATTTCCAGGACCGACCGCCCGCCCCGGGCGGCAGGTAGGGGAGGCTGGGGGAGGCAGTACCTCCCCAAACAGCCAGGCGTGGCTCCGCCCACACTCCGTCCCCTCCAGGACCCTGCTTCAGCAGTGCCGCCAGGCTCCAAGGGGCTGGGGCCACACCGCCCACCTTCCCGGCTGGGCCTGGGGAGGCTGCAGCGGTGCCAGCGTGTGCTCCCTCCCGGCCCTCCGGGGCTGGAGAGGCTGCAGCGGCGCCGTGCCATCCATGCACGCCGGCCCATGGGGGGCCCCCCAAAGCACAGGGCCCAAAGCAGTCGCCCTGATTTGCCGTACCCTAGGGACGGCTCTGCCTAGAGCACTGGTTCTTGACCTATTTACCATTGTGGGCCGCATACACAGCTCTCTGTGTTATGTGGGCTGCATCCACACAATAGATACACTACCTGTACATCTACACACCAAAAAAAGGTTTGGTATTTGTTATATGAGAGCAATAGGATTCAAATCGATATATTACCTTTTATTTCAACGGGGGCAAATATCTATCAAGAGCATTTTAAATTAGCAAAATAAGTCAACATTAACTGTTAAAATTCATTAATTTTACTGTCTATATGTATTGCCACCCTGACTTCTGCGCTGCTGAGCTGAGCGCCCAGAGAGCTCGACTGCAGAGCCTGCCTGCAAAAGTGGAGAGCCCTGCCTAGTGCAGAGCTCCCCTCATGCATCCAGCTCCCCAGCCCCTCCCCAGACTGCCCCCCCTCCCAGCCAGGGAATGGTCTCCATCACCCAAACACCTTNCCCCCCCCCCCCCCCCCCCCCCCCCCCCCCAACACTGGGTTGGAACAGCAGAGACAGGGCAGAATGGCACCCCAGGGACTGTCCCTCCAGAATCCAGTCCACCACCCAGGGACTGCCCCCCAGCAAACCCCATCAACTGCCCCCAGCACCCCAAGGACTGTCCCCCAGCACTCAACCTCCCCATCCAGGGACTGTCCAGTGGTGCAAGTGGAATCCATTTCTTACCGGTATGGGGGGCACGTGACCTCTTCATGGGGCCCTCCACATGACTCTGCCCTGCCCCCAGACCGGGGCCCCCACACTCTCCTCATCCCCTCCCCATGATCCATCCCCCTTACTTGGGGGAGGAGGGCTCTGTCATCCTCCTGCTGCGACTTTGGAACCGCAGCGAAGAAAGGAGCAGAACGTGGGGCCACCAGGAGGCCCCACGCCCACAGCTCCTCCAGCGCAGCTGTACCACCCCAGCCCTTCCACGCAGGGTCTCCTACATCTGTACAGCAGCCAGCCCTGCTGGGGGAAGTACAGCAGCCGCACATTCTGCTCCTTTCCCCGCTGCGGTTCCTGGGAGAGCTCTGTGCTTCAGGGCTCTTCCGGGAACCACAGTGGGGAAAGGAGCAGAACGCTGGCAGCTCCTCCATCGGCTGGGCTGTTCCACCCCCAGCCCTGTCCTCCGGCGCAGCTGCTGCTGGGAACCAGAGGAGACGCAGCTCTGTAGAAGGGCAGGGGATGGGGCTGGGGGTTCTGCTCCTGTAGTTCAGGGCTCTCCTGGGAACCTCAGTGGGGAAAGGAGCAGAAGAACATGGGGCCACCAGGCAGCCCCACACCCTCAGCTCCTCCGCAACTGTCTTGCTGGGATATAATTGAAGCATTTTGAATATACTAAATATTTCTTGAATCCTGTGTGTGTTAAATACTGATAAGTTTTTACTTAGCAAAAGTTTAGCTACCTCAGAACTCCCCATGAGTGAAAACTATATTTTAGAAATGCTTCTTCTCCCCTTGAAGTCAATAGGAGTTTTGCCACAGCCATCTGACAGCAAGATCAAGCCTTTACTTCCTGTGTAACACCTAACAGTTGCTCAGAGGTCAACACATTTGCACAAAAATCTGGACCAGAAAGCACACTCTGGCTCGGATTCCCAACTCTGGCCAAGGCACCATTAGCAGGGATTCCAGAGTCCTTTTTGAACCCTACCCCCAATTTTAGGCCAGCCAGGCCCTGCCTGGTCCCTACCCATATATTAGAATACTTCTGCACTAGCTGCTAATAGTCCTCAGGAGAGGATAATATAACTATTAAATTTAAAGATTTTTTTGCATTTTGAAGGGTGTTTGCTCTCCCCTCCTCTAATATGTTAATAAAGTCTTCAACAAAACAACAACATTAACTGTGAGGAGGCATTTTAAATAATTTTTTAAAAGCCTTTGAGACTGGTAGACTTTTATGGAAGCATTTGTGCTGATGAGCTTTGTGTAATATTTGGCAAATAGCAAAGCAAATATTGTATTCCCTGTGTGCATTGCACAGAAATGGTGTCATTTCATACATCATTCACAACTCTCATTATCAATACCACAACATCTGAATTATCCTGAACAACAAATAACAAATATGGGTTTGGACTTTAATACATCAGAGCAGGTTTCATTTTAATTTTACAACATTACAGGCTGCACTGATTTCAAAGTCACATACATAATACAAAGTTGTATGTATACAAAGTTGAATGTTAGATATATTGGCCCTGATTCAGGAAAGCACTTAAGCATATGCTTTCCAGAATAGGGGTGTATTTAAGCGTGTACTTGTGTTTTTCCTAAACTGGGGCCACTGGCACACATCTCATCCCCCCACATTTGGAAAAAAGCTTTCAATTACCAAACAAATTTAGCTGCCCAGAACTTTTGATTTGATTTTTTTTTTCTCCCTTTGTTTTGGTTTTGTGCCTGACTCTGTACAGTTTCATCCTCCTAGCCTGGTGTTAAAGGCGACAGTTCTAGAATGAAATGCAGCCAACTTTCAAAAAAACTGAAATGGTGAAATAGTCATATTATTGATGACCAGAAAGGCTATTTTGGAACACAAGATCTGCAGTTTCTTTACCAGAGCAATCGGGCAACACTACCAGAATATACTGGGGAATCTTCCTGTGGTGTATTCAAAACTGTTAAAATTGCAAGCTGTCACTTTGTTTCAAGGTGTTTTCTGGTCCTCTTTACAGGCTAAGGGTCTCTGTAGGGAATCACGTGAGCTGGGTCTTCAGCAGTTAGTCTGCAAAGATTTCAGCCTAGAACAAGGTGGGTTGAGTTAGGGAGCAGCCTGTTTTGTTTCTCTCTGTTTGGTTCTTGTGTGTTAGGGTTCTGGATGCTAAGAAATAAAGGAGTGTTACATTGCAACCTTCCAGAAAGAGTATTTTATATTTTTATTACATAAGTTATATCTAACTTCTCTGAATGTATACTGTGAGCATAACACTTGCCACTGTCCATTTTATATTTATATTTTTATTACTTTTTTCAAGTACAACAAATATACCAAAATACAAGATTCATTATAATACACTAAGTAAGGAGGGCTAGGATCTATCTTCAGGGTCTGCATTAATCACAGACCACAAAAAAGTCAGCCCAACTTGCTTTGAATTTTTCAGGCATTCCCCTTCTGCTGAATGGCAGTCATTCATTAGCTGTGAGATCAGTCATATCACTGAGCCAGGCATCAGTGTTTGGTGGGAATAGACTTTTCCATTTTTACAGGATTAATTTTTTTAGCAACCAAAGCTGCACATTGGAACCATGCCATCTTATTACCAGGTAACCTTCAGGTATCAGGAATATATCCAAGAACGAAACTTAAGGGGGTGGGCTCCAACTTGCATCCAATATCAAATTGGTTATTTGATCCATCTCAAACCAGAAATTCTTGATACAGGGGAGCTCCCTAAACATATGACTTAATGCAGCATAAAAGGAGTTGCATTTCCAACAGTTGTCAGCATTTCTGAGGCCCATTAACACTAGCCTTTATGGGAACCAGTAGATTTGAAAAATTGTCTTTTGGTGAATAAGCCATAGTCATTGGTCTGTAGTTGATTTTTTAATACTAGAGATAATTGTAGTCCATTGGGTCTGAGATAGCTGTGTATCCAAATCTCTATTCCAAACAACTCTCAAATTATCAATCTTTTTGGAAGAGATTTTTGGGCCAGAAAATCATAGAAGGATACCGTTGTTTGAGTAAATCCAGGAAGTTTTCTCCAAAATAACAAAAGTTCTGGAATTTTGGAGCTTGCAATGCTCCCAGGCCAAATACATCTAAGTAAATTCTTTAATTGGAGGTATTTCTATGCTCCACAGAAGGGCAAGCCAAATTGTTGCAGAAGATGTACAAATGGTTTGTTTATCATTGTGAATAAGCTGCAACATGGTCATAATTCCTTTCTCTGTTCAATCCTTCCAAATCAAGGTTTTGTCACCGATTCTAAGGATAGGATTGCTCATTGGGACCACCTTTCCATGGAAGAACGGATGGAAGCAGAACTTTCTGCCCAAGGTTGATCAAGCTTGCCTCCCAGCCGTTATTGTGGGAGTTCTATAGCTATCAAATCTCTGATAATTCGATCCTAAATGCCTGAAAGGAGAAGAGGTTATGCCAATTCTCGTTCAATCTGAACCCATTTTGGGGTCTTTGCAGTCATAGCTAACAGCCACAAAGATGCCTGTCTTAACAAAAAGGAGATATGATTTTTCAAGTTGGGAAAATGAAATCCACTCAAAGATAGGGAGAGCTGTAATTTTTTCAGAGCAAGTCTAGGCTTCTTACTTGCTCCCCAAAAGACCATTGTGATCTTACTTTGAGGAGACTGAGTTTTCTTTGAGCTAGAGTCTTTCTGAAAAGAATGTGTCCTTTTTCCATGAGCCTACACAAAAAAGCAGCTTACAAGAAGTGGAAACTTGGACAAATGACGAGGGAGGAGTATAAAAATATTGCTCAGGCATTCAGGAGTGAAATCAGGAAGGCCAAATCACACTTGGAGTTGCAGCTAGCAAGGGATGTTAAGAGTAACAAGAAGGGTTTCTTCAGGTATCTTAGCAACAAGAAGAAAGTCAAGGAAAGTGTGGGCCCCTTACTGAATGAGGGAGGCAACCTAGTGACAGAGGATGTGGAAAAAGCTAATGTACTTAATGCTTTTTTTGCCTCTGTCTTCACAAACAAGGTCAGCTCCTAGACTACTGCACTGGGCAGCACAGCATGGGGAGGAGGTGACCAGCCCTCTGTGGAGAAAGAAGTGGTTCAGGACTATTTAGAAAAGCTGGACGAGCCCAAGTCCATGGGGCCGGATGCGCGGCATCCCAGGGTGCTAAAGGGGTTGGCGGATGTGATTGCAGAGCCATTGGCCATTATCTTTGAAAACTCATGGTGATCCGGGGAGGTCCCGGATGACTGGAAAAAGGCTAATGTAGTGCCCATCTTTAAAAAAGGGAAGGAGGAGGATCCGGGGAACTACAGACCAGTCAGCCTCACCTCAGTCCCTGGAAAAATCATGGAGCAGGTCCTCAAGGAATCAATTCTGAAGCACTTAGAGGAGAGGAAAGTGATCAGGAACAGTCAGCATGGATTCACCAAGGGCAAGTCATGCCTGACTAACCTAATTGCCTTCTATGAGGAGATAACTGGGTCTGTGGATGAGGGGAAAGCAGTGGATGTGTTATTCCTTGACTTTAGCAAAGCTTTTGATATGGTCTCCCACTTGCTGGCAAGTTAAAGTAGTATGGGCTGGATGAATGGACTATAAGGTGGATAGAAAGCTGGCTAGATCGTTGGGCTCAACGGGTGGTGATCAATGGCTCCATCTCTAGTTGGCAGCCGGTATCAAGCGGAGTGCCCCAATGGTCGGTCTTGGGGCCGGTTTTGTTCAATATCTTCATTATTGATCTGGAGGATGGCGTGGACTGCACCCTCAGCAAGTTTGCAGATGACACTAAACTGGGAGGAGTGGTAGATACGCTGGAGGGTAGGGATTGCATACAAAAGGACCTAGACAAATTAGAGGATTGGGTGAAAAGAAATATGATGAGGTTTAACAAGGACAAGTGCAGAGTCCTGCACTTAGGACAGAAGAATCCCATGCACTGCTACAGACTGGGGACCGAATGGCTAGGCAGCAGTTCTGCAGAAAAGGACCTAGGGGTTACAGTGGACGAGAAGCTAGATATGCATATCCTCGTCGGTGCAGAGTGCCCCAGCACTGTCATCCCGGGAACTGGTGCCGAGAAAGGACCCCTCCTGAGATGCTCGGCACTGACACGGCTCCTCCCATGGCCAATCGGTGGCCAGGCACCTGTCTCATTCGCTGGTGCCTCAGAAGAAAAAGAAGCCGGAGAGGGAGCATTCTTCCCTGGCCAATTCTAAGGAGCCGACGGCTTTGAGACCCCAGTCGGGCCACAGCACCAGGTCACCTGACAGGCGCGTCAACTCCTGCCCAGGCAAGGCAGTAGAGTGTGGGCCCACCACGCTCGCCGGACCCTACTGGCCAGCAACTGCCGCTCCCCTCGACACCGGGGGCTTTTGAGGCAGCTCAAGACTTGCTGCACCTCACGGCACCATTCTTGCCCCCTAGGACAGAGGAGGCTCCGTTTCCGTCTGCACAACTGCGGCCCCAGGTGCAATCAAGAGGGAATCCGGCAATGATGTCCTGGCACTCTCCTTCTCCACAGCACCCTCCGGCACCAGCACCTCCGGAGAGCGAGCCCGGTCAGTCCCCGAGTGCCCGATGATCAGTGCCCCAAAGCTCGGCTCCTCCGTGGTCTTCCTTTTCGGAGATGTTGGAGTCAGACTCCTACCACTTCGATAAGAGCAGGAGGTCCAGGTCGCAGCGGGAGAGACAGGCTTATCCCGCACCGTGGCCACCGCAGTGGCAGAACCCATGTCAGTGGCCCTTCTGCACTCCCTGGGCTTTTCACCAGAGCCAGGGAAGGAGCCAAGGATCCTACTCACCGGTGACTTTGGTGGCTTGGGCCACCTTTATTCCACTGGCTGAGCAACCAGCCACTGAACCGCCACCATCAATATTGACACCATCGGCAGTGGCACCATCGCTGGCACCAGCTTTGGGACTAGCTTCGGCACCAGCTTTGGCGCCAACATCGGCTTTGGTGCCAGCATCAGCTTCGGTGGCGCTGCTATTACTGGCGCCGGCTTCTACAGTGGCTCCTGCGCCACCGACAGCAGCTCCGGCACTGACAGCTGCTCCGGCACCGGTGCGGATACTGACACGGTGCCGACAGCCCCAGCATTAAGCACGGCACTGTCCGCATTGGCACCTGCCTGGGACCCCTGAGAGTCACGGGACACCTTGTGCGTGGATGGCAGGGAGCAGCCGCCAGTCTGTGGGGCTTTCTCATTGCTGTCGCCAGACAAGGCACTGGTGGGCACCACCATAGCTCCGGCGCTCGAAGACAATCTGGTGTTGCAGCAGTTGCTGCGTCGGGTTGCCCAGGGTCTGGGCATCAAGGCAGAGGTAGTTGAGGACTCCAATCCCATGGTGGATATTCTCGCGCCCTCTGGACCTTCCCGTATTGCCCTGCCACTCATAAACTATTGTGGACACCACCAAAACACTGTGGTAGACCCCAGCCTCATTGCCGCCCACTGCCAAGCACAACGAACGGCGATATTTTGTGCCCTCTAAGGGTTATGAACACCTTCATTCCCACCCGCAACCTGATTTCCTTGTTGTGAACGCTGCTAATCAGTGCAAGCGGCAAGGTTTCCAAGGGCTCTTTTCCCCCCCCCCCTCAAAAACAGGGAGGCTAAAAAACTCAACCTTTTTGAGAGAGAGGTCTATTCTATGGTTGGGTTGCAACTCCAAATTTCCAGCCAACAGGCCATCGTCAGTCGGTACCCTTCTAATACCTGTTCGGCAATGGCAAAATTTGCAGAGCTCCTCTCCCTAGACTCCCATGCCAAGTTTTCAGCCTGGTTGAAGAGGGCAAGCTAATCTCCTGAGCTTCCCTCCAGGCAGTGCTGGACACTACTGATGCCGCCATGAGAGTCATGGCTACAGGGGTGACCCATGAGAAAGGGGCTCCTGGCTCCAGGTCTCTGTTCTCCCGTACAAGGTCCAGCAGACCTTGCAGGATCTCCCCTTTGAAAGTGTGACTCTGTTTTCTGAGAAGACAGATAAAAGACTACATAGCCTGAGACTCTAGAGCCACCCTCAAATCCTTGGGCCTACACACACCCGCCACGTAGCGGAAGCATTTCAGGCCTCAACCCCCTCCGCAGTTCTACCAACAGAACCGACAGGACAGCTCTCAGAGGAGGAATAGGAGCGGCAGAAAAAGGCTGCACCCATCCTCCGGCCAGGGCTCTGGCCAACCCAAGCCACCTTCCGACCCCAAACTGGCCTTTTGAAGGTGCGGTCGAGGACGACGCACCAGAACAAGAACTGGATCTACCCTGCCCTTACCTTTTTGTCTCGACTATCCCCTTTCATGATCCCGTATCACTTTGAACCGCTGGGTGCTCTGTACGGTAGAGAGGGGATACTCCTTCCAATTTTGTGTCCTCCCGCCCTTCCACCCCCCTTCCCCATCCCTCTTCAGGGACCCCTCTCACGAGCAACTCCTTACACAGGAGGTGCACTTGCTCCTTTCGCTAGGGGCAGTGGAAGAGGTTCCTCAGGAGTGGAAGGGCAAAGTCTTCTATTCCTGGTATTTCCTAATACTGAAAGCCAAGGGCGGGCTCAGGCCCATCCTAGACCTGGGAGAACTCAACAGGTTTGTGAAGAAACTCAAGTTCCGCATGATCTCTCTGACCTTCATTATCCCTTCATAGGATCCAGGAGACTGGTTTGCCAACCATCCTCGACTTGAAGGACACATACTTTTACATAGCAATCAGGGCTCCAGGCACCAGCTCAGCAAGCAGGTGCTTGGGGCGGCCAACGGAGAGGGGCGGCAAGTCTGGCTCTTCGGCGGCAATTCGGCAGCGGGTCCCTCACTCCCTCTCGAAGGACCTGACGCCGAATTGCCGCCGAAGAATGAAGCAGCAGCGGTAGAGCTGCTGCCGAAGTGCCGCAGATCGTGATCGCGCGGCTTTTTTTTTTTTTTTTTTTTGCTGCTTGGGGCGGTAAAAACCCTGGAGCCGGCCCTCATAGCAATAACTCCGTCCCACAGAAAATACCCCAGGTTTGTGGTGAACGGCACCACTACTAGTTCAAAGTCCTCCCGTTCGGCCTGTTGGCGGCACCTCGAGTGTTCACCAAGTGCATAGCACTCGTGGCTGAGTTCCTGCGCAGGCGACAGGTGCAGGTGTTCCTGTACCTCAACGATTGGCTGATCAAGAGCCGATCCAGGGCTCAAGCGGAGGCACAAGTCGACTTTATAAGACTGACGTTCGACGAACTGGGCTTTTTTCTCAATATGGATGTAGCGCCCCCTCTCCACCCGGTTACCTTCTTTAATGCCAATCTACTTACAGGTTTTGATGGACAGGTCTGGGTTCTTCTGGATCCCGCCACCCACTCAGCAAGGTGTAGCTTCTTTATTTTTTCCTATGAATTTATTTGGCGGTGCTTCCACCCCCCTCGCTCCTTCCTGGCATGGTCACCAGGGCAGCTTGGGAGGAAAATTCTAACCATATGGTAATCCCCACTTATTTGCCAGATAGTTGGAGACTTCCAAGAAATAACACAAACACATGCAATATATTCAACACAATTATATTAAGCAGGAGACAAATATAACATAACAGGGTAAAACACTATTGTTAGGGTTACCGGTGCCCACGCTGCTAATACCTGTGACTTTCCCCAGTCACGTGACTTGATGTAGCAAATGTAAGATTAGTGTCCCGTTCGTTTGCGTACTTTGTTGGGGCCCTTGATGACCTATGACCATAAAATTCTTCTCTGCAGTGGTTTAGCAGTGTGGCTGACTGGGTTACAGCCCAAAGGACTCACAAGTGGGAGAAGGTGGTAAATCCCTCCATAGGTTTAGGTTTAATATGCAGCAGGTTGTAAAATCCCCAAACCCTCACTCCCTGGCTTGAGGACACAATTCAGGGAGTAGGGGGTCCCCAAAACAACTTCCCTCACTAACTAAAAGATGGTGCACTCACAAACTCCATGAATTATCCTCCGGTTCAGAGATGACTCTGGACTCCTCAGTCACTGTAGAGGGGCTGATCTCTGCTGGCAGGGTTCCTCTTCAAGCAGGAATCAGGCTGCTTTGGTCCCAGGATTTCCCGTCACCACAAAGGGGTGCAGGGCTCAAGGTGCAGGTTACACAACTGTACTAAAATCCAAACTATAGTCTCCTAGCCCAGCGTCCAGACACACACAGCAGGCAGCAGCCCTGGACTAGCAGAGAGAGCAGAGCTGACCATGTGGTGACTGGTCTCACCTAGGGAGCTGGAGGGATAACTCAGCCTGGCTGGGGGAGTTTCCCAGCAAAACTCTACAAATTGGGAATCATCAGTGGAGAAGGAAAAGCCCAGTTGAGGGATCTTGCTTTCAGGTCCGTAGAGGCCAGTTTTCAGGGGGAACCCTGCATGCAGGCCTAGGACTCACCAGCTCCCCACACAGCCAGTCCTGCCCTTGCCCTGGGTGGCTCCAGACTAACTCCAAAATGGCTTCTCCCCTTTCCTGAACTCCCTGGGAGGGGCATCTCACTCCCTATTGGTTGCCGGGCAGACTCTGAGTTTGCCTTGGCTCCCCCTCCCTGAGCTGCCAGCAGACAGAGCCCCAGGAATCTAGGTTATCTCCTTGTGGGTTACATGGAAAAACTGACTCTGTTCAGTGGATAGAGTTCCTAGGGGCAGTACTGGATTCAACACAGGCCAGGGCATACCTGGAAGCGAGGTTTCAGGCTCTGAACGACATCATTCGAAGTCTCAGGCAGTTTCCCACCACCATGGCAAGGAATTGCCTGAGACTGCTAGGACACATGGCGGCTTGTACCTATGTAGCACAGCATGCCAGACTCAGACTTCGACCTCTTCAGTCGTGGCTGGCATTAGTGTATCGGCCAGTCTGGGACAGTTTGGACAGGATAGTAACCCTGCCTTGCCCAGTACTAGATTCCCTCCTGTGGTGGCTTGACACCAGGGGACGGATAGCTCAGTGGTTTGAACATTGGCTTGCTAAACCCAGGGTTGTGAGTTTAATTCTTGAGGGGGCCATTTAGGGATCTGGGGCAAAATCGGTACTTGGTCCTGCTAGTGAAGGCAGGGGACTGGACTCAATGACCTTTCAAGGTCCCTTCCAGTTCTATGAGATAGGTATATCTCCATATATTATTATTTTTATATTATGTTCAAGGATCCCCTTCACCATCCCTCAGCCGTCCCTCTCGCTAGTGACGGATTTGTCAGCTCTGGGCTAGGGAGCACATTTGGGAGAACTCAGAACACAAAGCCTCTGGTCTCCGGCGGAGCTCGCTCTCCACATCAATGTCAGACTTTCCGAGCCCACTTGATAGGGGGATGTGTATCAGTTATGACAGACAAAACCACAGTGATGTTCTATATCAACAAACGGGGGTGCACATTCCTCTCCCCTGTACCTGGAAGCCTTCATGCTGTGGGACTTCTGTGTAAAGCACTCGATACATCTGCAAGCATCGTACGTGTTTGGAGTACAGAACGAGTTGGTGATTACGTCAGCAGGTTGTTCCACGGCCATGAGTGGTCCCTTCGCCTGGACGTGGCGAACTCAATCTTCCATCAGTGGTGGTTTCCCCAGATAGACCTGTTCGTCATGCAACGCAACATGAAGTGCCAGCAGTTTTGCTCCTTCCTGAATTACAGCCCGGACTCTATCGCGGATGTGTTCCTCCTCCCATGGGGAGGCCATCTCCTATACGTGTTTCCGCTGATTCCCCTCATTCACAAGGTGCTCCTCAACATATGGAGGGTACAAGTTTTGGTGATATTGATAGCTCCATCCTGGCCCCACCAGCACTGGTACTCATCATTCCTGGAAATGTCCGTGGAAACTCCAGTCACCTTGCCGCTCTTCCCATTCTTACTAACTCAGGATTACAGCTGTATCTAACACCTGAACCTCGAGTCGCTGCACCTCACGGCGTAGAAGCTCCATGGATGAACCCGATGGAGCTCTCTTGCTCAGACTTGGTTAGACAAGTCCTTCTTGGCAGTAGGAAGCCTTCCACCAGGGCTACCTACCTTGCCAAGTGGAAGAGATTTTCAGTTTGGTCGGCGCAGCACCATTCATCCCCAACGCTCACCCCTGTGCCACTTAGTTTGCCCACCCCTGGTCTAATATATGGCCCGTGGGCCACATTTGGCCCGCAGGACTGTCCTGCCCGGCCCCTCCCCCACAGCCATGCCGGCCGTGCTCTGGGCAGCGGGGCTGTGAGCTCTTGCTGAGCAGAGCAGCAGCGTGTCTGCCTCCGGCATGGAGGCACGGCTGCCAGACATGCTGCTCTGAGCGGCATGGTAAGGGGGCTGGGGGGGGTTGGATAAGGGGCGGGGGTACCGGGGGGCAGTTAGGGGACAGGGAGCAGGAGGTGGTTGGATGGGACAGAGGTTCTGGGGGGGGTGGTCAAGGGACGGAGAACAGGGGGGGTTGGATAGGCGTAGGGTCCCGGGGGGCCTGTCAGGGGGCAGGGGTGTGAATAGGGGTTGGGCGACTGGGAGCAGGGGCCTTGGATAGGGGTGGGGGGTCCCAGGAGGGGGCGGTTAGGAGACAAGGAGCAGGGGCAGTTGGATGGGTCGGAGGTTCTGAGGGGGGCAGTCAGGGGGCGGGAAGTGGGAGGGGGACTGTTTGGGGTGGCACAGCCTTCCCTACCCAGCCCTCCATACAGTTTTGCAACCCCAATGTGGCCCTCGGGCCAAAAAGTTTGCCCACCCCTGTATTAGACTATCTCCTTCGTCCATCTCAAGCAGCAGAGGCTATCCATGTTAGCAATAAGGGTTAATTTGGCCACCATCTCTGCCTTTCACCCAGGAGCAGAGGGCTCCTTGGTCTCTGCTAATCCTATGGTCAGTTGTTTCCTTAAAGGTCTCGACAGGCTATACCCACAGGTCCAACAGCACATGAAAAGATGTGAGTTGCCTTACCAAGTGGGCGGTCAGTGTTAACAAGGCCAATTCAATCAGGGTGGATGTGGCCCGTTCCCAACAGTTGACAAGAAGGGGTGAATATCAACAGGGGGAAAATTCCTTTTTGTAGTGACCCCTATCTCAGGGCCTCTCCTTCTGCCCACCACCCCCACGAACATGATACAGTTCTGCAGTGACCTGGAATCCTACTTTCGCCATCTCTGACTCAAGGAATATTTCCACCACACCACTGAACAGCACACTAATCCACAGAAACCTTCCTACCAATGCTACAAGAAGAATTCTGCATGGACTCCTCCTGAAGGTCGAAACAATTGACTGGACTTCTACATAGAGTGCTTCCGCCGATGTGCACAGGCTGAAATTGTGGAAAAGCAGCATCACTTGCCCCATAACTCAGCCGTGCAAAACACAATGCCATCCACAGCCTCAGAAACAACCCTGACATTATAATTAAAAAGGCTGACAAAGGAGGTGCTGTAGTCATCAGGAATAGGTCAGAGTATGAATGAGAGGCTGCTAGGCAACTCTCTGACACCACATTCTACAGGCCATTACCCTCTGATCCCACTGAGGAGTACCAAAAGAAACTGCACCATCTACTCAAGAAGCTCCCTGAAGAAGCACAGGAACAAATCTACACAGACACACCCCTAGAGTCCCGACCAGGAGTATTCCATCTGCTACCCAAGATCCATAAACCTGGAAATCCTGGATGCCCCATCATCTCAGGCGTTGGCACCCTGACAGCAGGATTGTCTGGCTATGTGGACTATCTCCTCAGGCCCTACGCTACCAGCACTCCCAGCTATCTTCGAGACACCACTGACTTCCTGAGGAAACTACAATCCATTGGTGATCTTCCAGAAAACACCATCCTAGCCATTATGGATGTAGAAGACCTCTACACCAACATTCCACACAAAGATGGACTACAAGCCGTCAGGAGCAGTATCCCCAATAATGTCACGGCAAACCTGGTGGCTGAGCTTTGTAACTTTGTCCTCACCCACAACTATTTCAGATTTGGGGACGATTTATACCTTCAAGTCAGCAGCACTGCTATGTGTACCCGCATGGCCCCACAGTATACTAACATTTTTGTGTCTGACTTAGAACAACGCTTCCTCAGCTCTTGTCCCCTAGCACTCCAACTCTACTTGCGCTACATTGATAACATCTTCATCATCTGGACCCATGGGAAGGAGGCTCTTGAGGAATTCCACCAGCATTTCAACAATTTTCACCCCACAATCAACCTCAGCCTGGACCAGTCCACACAAGAGATCCACTTCCTGGACACTACTGTGCAAATAAGCGATGGTCACATAAATACCACCCTATACCGGAAACCTACTGACCACTACACTTGCCTACATAACGCCAGCTTTCATCCAGACCACATCACATGATCCATTGTCTACAGCCAAGCCCTAAGATACAACCGCATTTGCTCCAATCCCTCAGACAGAGACAAACACCTACAGGATCTCTATCAAGCATTCTTAAAACTACAATACTCACCTGGGGAAGTGAAGAAACAGATTGACAGACCCAAAAGGGTACCCAGAAGTCACCTACTACAGGACAGGCTCAACAAAGAAAGTAACAGAACGCCACTAGCCATCACCTACAGCCCCCAACTAAAACCTCTCCAGCGCATCATCAAGGATCTACAACCTATCCTGAAGGATGATCCCTCTCTCTCACAGACCTTGGGAGACAGGCCAGTCCTCGCTTACAGACAGCGCCCCAACCTGAAGCAAATACTCACCAGCAACTACACAACACACAACAAAAAGACTAACCCAGGAACCAATCCCTGCAACAAATCCGTTACCAACTCTGTCCGCATATCTATTCAAGGGACACCATCATAGGACTTAACCACATCAGCCACACCATCAGGGGCTCGTTCACCTGCACATCTACCAATGTGATATATGCCATCATGTGCCAGCAATGCCCCTCTGCCATGTACATTGGCCAAACAGGACAGTCTCTAGGCAAAAGAATAAATGGACACAAATCGAACATCAAGAATTGTAACATTCAAAAACCAGTAGGAGAGCACTTCAGTCTCCCTGGACACTCAATAACAGACTTACAAGTGGCCATTCTTCAACAAAAAACTTCAAAAACAGACTTCAACGAGAAACTGCAGAACTGGAATTAATTTGCAAACTGGACACCATCAAATTATGCCTGAATAAAGACTGGGAGTAGCTGGGTAAAGTAATTTTCCCTCTGATATTCACCCCTTCTTGTCAACTGTTGGGAATAGGCCACATCCACCCTGATTGAATTGGCCTCGTTAGCACTGACCCCCCCCCCCCACTTGGTAAGGCAAC
The DNA here is from genome assembly GCA_003942145.1 of Platysternon megacephalum. Classification (NCBI taxonomy): domain Eukaryota; kingdom Metazoa; phylum Chordata; order Testudines; family Platysternidae; genus Platysternon; species Platysternon megacephalum. The sequence continues at coordinate 97,672 of QXTE01000645.1, read as the reverse complement.
TCCCATCTTTTCCTATGCTGTATATTTATACCTGCCTACTTTATTTTTCACTCCATGCATCTGATGAAGTGAGTTATAGTCCACGAAAGCTTATGCCCAAATAAATTTGTTAGTCTCTAAGGTGCCACAAGGACTCCTCGTTATTTTTGCTGATACAGACTAACACAGCTACCCCTCTGAAACCTGAGGATTTTGAGTTTCTCTGGGGAGGGTGCAAGCATAGTCTATATACAAGGTCTTAATTTCCTTTGCAAGGGTATGAATTCTTTGATCTCTGCATTTCTTTTTAAAGGTGGCAAAAGAGAGGATATGTCCTCTGATGGCTTTACAGGCTTCCCAAACTGTTGCATCCATTTGGGGGCAAGTGGAATGTTATTGATTGGAGAGAGGGGACAGCAAGAGGGAACTGCCAAGCAATAGAGCTTCAAGGAAGGAAACTTATCTTCTCAAGAAAGCAGATTTGCTATGTCTTGGTAGAATTAATGGAGAAAAAGAAATAAGAAAAGAATGTAGACTGGACAAATATCCAGGTTAGGAATATGAGCTGAATTCACCCTTGGCATAAGTGGGCGTCAGTTCCCATTGACTTCAGTGGGAGTTGGATCTGCTTTGATCTGCTTACACCAGCACTGAACCTTGTACATTTGTTTTTTTTAAAAAAACATTGTCGCTCTTGCTGGCTAAAGTTAATAAATAATGTATCAAACAGCAGATAGGTATTGAATCTCCACCTCTTAAGAACATAAGAACGGCCATAGTGGGTCAGATCAATGGTCCATCTAGCCAAGTATCCTATCTTCCGACAATGGCCAATGCCAGGTGCTTCAGAGGGAATGAACAGAACAGGCAGTCATCGAATGATCCATCTCCTGTCATCCATTCCCAGATTCTGGCAAACAGAGGTTAGGGACACTCAGATCATGGGGTTGCATCCTTGCCCACCCTGGCTAATAGTAATTGATGGACTTATCTTCCATGAACTTATCTAGTTCTTTTTTGAACCCTGTTATTATTTTGGCCTTTACAACATCCCTTGGCAATGAGTTCCACAGGTTGATTGTGCGTTTTGTGAAAAAGTGCTTCCCTACGTTTGTTTTAAACCTGCTGCCTATTAATTTCATTGAGTGACCCCTAGTTCTTTTGTTATATGAAGGAGTAAATAACATTTCCTTATTCACTTTCTCCATGCCAGTCAAGATTTTATAGACTTCTATCATATCCCCTCTTAGTTGTCTCTTTTCCGAGCTGAAAAGTCCCCAAATGTTTAATCTCTCCTCTTATGGAAGCTGCTCCATACCCCTAATCATTTTATTTGCCCTTCTCTGTACCATTTCCAATTATACTATATCTTTCTTGAGATGCGGTGACCAGATCTGCATGCAGTATTCAAGATGTGGACGTACCATGGATTTGTATAGATGCATTATGATATTATCTGTCCCTTTCCTAATGGTTCCTAATATTCTGTTAGCTTTTTTGACTGCTGCTGCACATTCAATGGATGTTTTCAGAGAACTGTCTACAATGGCATCACAATCTCTTTCTTGAGTGGTAACAGCTAATTTAGACCCTATAATTTTGTATGAATCGTTGGGATTATGTTTTCCAATGTGCGTTACTCTGCATTTATCAACATTGAATTTCACCTGCCATTTTGTTGCCGGGTCACCCAGTTTTGGGAGATCCCTTTGTAACTCTTTGCAGTCTGTTTGGGTTTAACTATCTTAAGTAATTTTGTATTATCTGAAAATTTTGCCACCTCACTGTTTACCCCCTTTTCCAGATCATTTATGACTATATTGCACAGCACTGGTCCCTGTACAGACTCCCTAGGGGACATTTATTCCAATCCTTTGTTTCCTATCTCTTAATCAGTTACTGATCCATGAGAGGACCTTCCATGATTTCCCTTTACAAAAGCCATGTTGAATCTTCCCCAGAAAATCATGTTCATCTATATCCACTGCAGAGTTGGGTGTTCATACCCTGGGAGCCTAAAAGGCATACATACGGGAGCCTGGTGAGATATAGCAATAGTACCAATGCCACAACCAGTGACAGAATTTGTCAGGTCTTGTGATAAGACTTTGGGGGGGGAGCTCATAAATGTATGTACAATATAACTGGAATAGGGTTTTGCTACATAGGCTATGTAACATATCTATGTAAAGGTTATGATCTACTGGTTATGTTCATCCTAGTTGTATGCAGGCACCATTTGTGTGTTCAAAGTTATGAACATTGGCTATATAATTGATTGATTTCTAAGTGGCCTCAGTTAGAACATTTGATCACGTCTTGGGAAAGGAATGTGCAAATTAAAGTGTTCAATCAGGGGGCACTTAACAGACAAAAGAGCTTGGAAGACTCCAATCCACATTAGAAGTCTACCTGAGGACGTTCAAGGCAGCATGTGGGTAATGGCTGCTACCTGCAAGTCCTGAGTCATGCATGGGCATGTGACCTGCCCATGTAATTCCGAATCTCCATTTTGTGACTGGATTCTACAGAGGGTGAGGAGGGGGTCTCCACCCACAAGAGGCAGTCTATTTAAACCCAGGGGAGACACCTCCATTTTGTCTTCAGCTGGCTAAAGAAGGAGCCTCTCCATTCCCTCAGGGGACTGGAAAGAAACTGGAACAAAGTACAGTAACTACAAGGGGTGTGAGTAACTGCTGGACCCAGGCTAAAAGAAGATTAGCCTGTAAAAGGGAACATTTTGGAACTGGTGAGGATCTTATCTGTATTTAGTGCAATTAGACATAGATTTGCGCATTTTATTTTATTTTGCTTGGTAACTTACTTTGTTCTGTCTGTTACTACTTGTAACCACTTAAATCCTACTTTCTGTATTTAATAAAATCACTTTCTACTTATTAATTAACTCAGAGTATGTATTAATACCTGGGGGAGCAAACAACTGTGCATATCTCTCTATCAGTGTTATAGAGGGCGAACAATTTATGAGTTTACCCTACATAAGCTTTATACAGGGTAAAACGGATTTATCTGGGTTTAGACCCCACTGGGAGTTGGGTGTGTGAGTGCTAAAGAAAAGCACACTTCTGTGAGCTGTTTTCAGGTAAACCTGCAGCTTTGGGGCAGGTAATTCAGACCCTGAGTCTGTGCTGGAGCAGACGGGTGTGTCTGGCTTCACCAAGACAGGGAGCTGAAGCCACTGAGCTGGCAGGGAGAACAGGAACAGAGGTAGCCTTTGCACATCAGTTGGCAGCTCCCAAGGGGGTTTCTGTGATCCAACCCGTCACAGGGTGTTCATATCCTGGGAGCCTAAAAGGCATACATACGGGAGTCTGGTGAGATATAGCAATATTACCAATGCCACAATCAGTGACAGAATTTGTCAGGTCTTGTGCTATTAAGAAATAGTCCAATCCTGAATATGTTGAATGAGCTTCAAGGAAAAAAAAATCTAGTCTCTGGCCATATGATTTCCCAATCTCTACACATTTCGTTAGCCTAAATCAGCCTGTAGTGAGAGGGCGTTACCTCCCTCAGACACTAACAAGGAGGGACCGCAATACGCCCCCTGGTGGGCCGAACTGGGAGAGTTACGTCCGCCCCGCTGGAAGCAGAAGGACAGGACAGGAAGGGGAAGTACAAAAGGCGGGCCCTGCAGCTCAGTTGGGATGGAGTCACCACAGGAGACAGATGCATCCTGCCTGCTGCAGGAGCCCACAGAGTAGCTGCCAAGGCTTCCTTCTGCGGACAGGCCTGAGTTCCCAGGACCGCTGGCCGACCAAGGCGCTGAAGAGCTGCCAGGGCTGCTGCCTGAGAACTGGCCAGATCTCCCCGGGCTGCTGGCTAACCAAGACACCAAGGAGCTGCTGGGGCTGCTGCCTGCAGACTGGCCAGAGCTGCCAGAGACAACAGACACAAGTACACCTGAGGGGGAGTGGGAAGCAGCCCAGGGAACCAGGCAACCGTCTGGTTGGGAAGTGGCCTGAGACAAGGTCGGCGTGTTGCGGGTGGATCCCCACTGACCCAGTAGCAGACCACTTTGCCGCTGTTAGGGCCCTGGGCTAGGACACGGTGGAGTTGGATGGTCCCTTGTCCCCGACTTCCATCCCACCCCTGGGGTGGCAGTACTCTCCTTCCTTAGGCTAAGAGGCCTGCATTTGTCTGTCGCCCACCAGAGCCAGGATGACAGACTGGGGTGGCGTTCAGACCTGACTGAGCCCAGAGTTTGCTTGCTGGGTGCCTGACCCCGGCCGGCACCCGAGGCAGCCTGCTGGGTGCCTGACCTTTGACTGAGCCTGGGGTTCATAGACTGCTGAGTCGCTCTGCCCTGATTACAGGTCAGAGCCTACTAACTATTGGCTGCTGTACTGTTCTGTCTGGCTGGAGGACCAGAACATTAGGTGTAGCTAATTCCCACTTTCGAGCTCACCTTTGCAGGCATGTGACAGCGAGTGGCTGTGGCCTCCCTCAGAGACTGACAAGCAGGGACGGCCAAGCAGCTTACACAGCCATGTATGTATGAAGTGTTAGTGTTTGTATGCAGAGATGGAGATGATTTATGAAGAAATGGGTCTAGTTTTGCTAAAATCTCCAGCTATGATAATAGGATGATGGCCATGTTATTTATATTTGAGCTTCAGAGCTCAAGCAACCTGCATCCACCTTGGTCACAGAGCTGTATAACAATATTGCCAGCAGTGAACTATTACTACTGCTCATTGGGGGTAAGATGTGTTTTACTGTTTTCTGATTGACAGCTCTCTGTAATTATTCCCATACTGCTGTGAGGCAGAATGCTATAGCAAGGAGTAGTACAGATGCTCTTCCCACTTCACTTTTGAAAATGGAAATTAGGCTCTGCAATCACTTAAACACTTTTGAAAATGTTACCCTGTGTGGATAGAAGATTGCATTACTTTTATCTTGCTTGTTGACTCTTGGCTTTTTGCTTAATTAGGTTATGCAAGCAATAACAATATTGGTTCATGTCTCTGAGGCACAGTGAGTTAAAGAGCTTTCAATTTTAGCTTTTATAAGAAAAATACCTCAAAATGCCTTACATGACCAGCATTGATAAAGGCGGGGTATGTATAATATTTTGTTACATATGTTTTAACTAGTTTCACTATGCTTTCTGGTCTATCTTTATCTCTCGTAGTGTTTGTTTTCTTTTTCTTTTTGTTTTTTTAAGTGCCTGCAAAACCAGAATTGATGTTGCAAGGGCAGCTTGGACATAGGGAGAAAAGCTGAATATACCTTTTTCCCTCTTGAGCCTACCTCTTTTCCCTCAGCACTCCCTACTCTGTGCTGACAGCTTAGGTTGCCTTTACATTTTTGCTTTGTATGCCCCTTTTTACAGGAGATGGAGATAGAAAGTTGGTATCAACTGGTTCTAAGGCAGTTGGAGTGTGGCGGTTGGGCATCTGACTGTTAGTTCTTAGAATGCCAGACCATTTGGGGGAAGTGGAATCAGATTGGAGGGAGGGGACAGCAAGAGGGAACTGCTAGGCAATAGAGCTTCAAGGAAGGAACCTGTTATCTCCTTTTCAGGAAAGCAGATTTGCTACTCTTTGGTAGAAATAATGGAGAGAAAGAAACAAGAAAAGAATGTAGAATCGACAAATATTCAGGATAGGAATATGGGCTGAATTCACCATTGGCATAAGTGGACCTAAGTTCCCATTAACTTCAGTAGGAGTTGGATCTGCTTACACCAGGACTGAACTTTGTCCAATAAATATAGGAAAACAGGACACACAGAGTGGGTCTTGTGCATTTTCGTTTCTCAGACACCGGTACCATCAAGAGGCTACATGGGAAAAGGAAACAATGACTTTAAAGAAACAAACAAACAATAGAATAATTTACAGAGTGATTTGTTGTAAATAAAAGAGAGCCATGTAATTTAAATGTGTGGGTTTTGGAGACATTCTGTACAGTGTAGATCAAGGCTAAAATGGGGTTATCTGGCAGTAGCAGTTCTTCACATCATTGTCCAGCAGCTTTATGATCCTACATCAGAACATTAATATCACCCTACAGGTTGTAATCAACTCCAGCATAAGTACTTGTGAGAAATTTCCATATAGCATTTGTCACAAAGTTCAGTGTGAGGTAGTGGGACCCAGCAAGCTGTGACTCAGTTCTCCATACCATAAACGTGGGACTGCTTGGCTGTCCCTTCATTGGAGAGTCTGACTTTTGGTGGTGGTGGTGGGTTATAACTAGAAAATGGCATGAAACCATCCAATCATTGTTTAACAACACTGAAAATGTTATTGTCTGTTTACTACATATTGTAATAGAGTGTGCTCTTTAGTTTGTAACATCATATTCCTATCTGGTCATTGCTGCTGGAAAATAAACCTATTAGTTTCTAGTATTTGCCATGATTAAAATTGATTTTCTTACATAGTAACTTTGACTTTTGTGAAAAAGATAAGTTATTTGATCTGGGAGGGGGCATTTTGGGGTTTTTTGGTTATTTTTGGATAATTGGTCTTGCTCTAGTTACCACACAATGATATCAGAGATGCTGCATTGTTTCAAATGCTCTCTTAATTGTTAGCAGATGTTGTTGTTATTATTGGTAACCTTCATAGTTATAGCACTTGGAAGAAAATTATTGGTTTCCTGTGTACTGTTATGCTGCATCTCTTCAGGGCATCTTTCAAAGTCTAAATATTCATCCAGGGTTTCTTTGTGGGTCTGAGCAGAGTAGAGAGGGTGTCTATTTCTGTGGAGTTGTGGGTATTTAGTGTTCTTGAACAGTGTGTTTTCCTCAATTGTTTTGTAATATGTGCTTTAGCTATTGATGTTGCATGTGCTTAGCATGTTAAGTACACTGCATAAAATGCATAGGTATACTAATGAGTAAGTGTGAACAGTAAATAATGCTGTTCAATTTAGTTACTATGTTTCCATGTTAAGATCACTGGATAATTCTAGGTGTAATGTATTTTACATTTTAGAAGTATTCATTACTTTTAAGTTAGCTATGTAAGGCTTCCTTACTTTTCCTCTTCTGTTACTTCTCAAGGTTGCAAGAGTTACAAGTACCATGGAGGCTATGCCTTTAATCCTAGCAGGGAGTTATTTGCAGCGCTTATCAGTAAAGATTCTGGAGAATGTAATTGACAGATTTCAAGAAAAATGTTTAGTCCTCCTTGGCTGGAAGGACTGTGGCTGAGATGCAAGGCCTCTAGGGTATGTTGAGAGTTTAAAGGAAGAAAAATATATTAGGAGGCGCTCATAGATGTGGTTGATCATCCCTAGATCTCTGGAAAATTATTCTGTCAAGAAGTGCTGGTCACCCACAACTCCATTTCATCTATAATATATACCTAAATCCTACCAGTTACATGTAATCTAAAAATCCCTGTAATTTATCAATCAGGAATATAGTGCAGTTTTCCCCCCCATTTTTCTCTAAGGCTGACTGCTACAAAAGTGGGAACACTTACAAGACAATTGGAAAGCTAAATGAGGTTGTTTGTCGTTGACAGCTTACCTTTTTGGTAGTCACTTATCTTGATTCTTCTTTTTAGTTATTTCCACTACTAGGAGTAAAATCTACTGCAGGAGGAAAAGGATGAAAAGATGGCTGACTTTTCACTACCGTGTTCTAACCACTTCCGCCAGTTCACGCGTGAATCTTTGGCTGCTATTGAGAAGCGAATTGCTGCCAACAAGAAATACAAAGACCACCAACCTAAAGAGAAACCTCGTCCCCAACTTGACCTGCAGGTTTTCCAAAAGCTGCCTACTCTCTATGGGAATCCTCCTCATGAGCTTGTTGGGAAACCACTGGAGGATCTTGACCCTTATTACAATGATCACAAGGTTAGAGACAGCTTATGCCGAGGGATCTGATTTCATCCCTCCTTGATCATTTGTCAATAGGGAGCCTTGTCTAGTTTAGGAGTCAGAGAGCTAAATTTGGCAGTGCTTCCTTTGAATGCTTATATTAAGACAGTTGTATTCAATCAAGTTATAATAAGAGAATGAAATTCATCAGCATGAGGCATGTGCACCATTTACTTTAGTGGTGGGCAAACTTTTTGGCCTGAGGGCCACATCGGGATATGGAAATTGTATGGCGGGCCATGAATGCTCACGAAATTGGGGGGAGGGGTGCAGGAGGGGTGAGGGTTCTGGCTGGGGATGTGGGCTCTGGGATGGGGCCAGAAATGAGTTCAGGGTACGGGAGGGGGCTCCGGGCTGGGGCAGAGGATTGGAGTGTAGGGGGGGTGAGGGCTCCGGCTGGGGGTCCGGGCTCTGGGGTAGGGGTGGGGATGAGGGGTTTGGGGTGCAGGGGGGTGTTCCAGGCTGGAACCTAGGGGTTCAGAGGCCAAGAGTGGGATCAGGGCAGGGGATTGGGGCATGGGGGGAGGGGGGACGCTCAGGCGTGCAGGCTCTGGGCAGCGCTTATCTCAAGCAGCTCCCGAAAGCATGTCGCCCCTCTGGCTCCTACGCGGAGGTGCGCCCAGGCGGCTCTGCGCACTGCCCTGTCCACAGGCGCCATTCCTGGCCAATGGGAGCTGTGGGGGTGGCACCTGCAGACAGGGCACAGAGCTGCCTGGCTGTGCCTCCGTGTACTACGTAGGAGCCAGAGGGGGGTCATGCCGGCTGCTTCCCGGGAGCTAAGCAGAGCAGGGCAAGCCCCCGACCCCATTCCCCAGCTGGAGCTGAGGGCTGGATTAAAAGGTCTGATGGGCCAGATGTGGCCCGCGGGCCGTAGTTTGCCCACCCCGATTTACATCCTGCTTAAGCCCTCCAAATAGGGCTTAAGTGGGACTTAGGAGGTATATGTTATCCCTCTACACAAGGATGAATGTCACTCACACTGAATATAACATAGGACAGAGAATATAAAAATCTGTTGCTGCATGATGACTGAAAATGGAGTTATTGGTTTTTATCTAAAGTATCCTCAAGCCTACTAGACCTATATGTAGGCTGAATCAAAGCCACTACATTACATGCAGCTTCTCTATAGGCTGCTAATAATCAGAACCACTTAATACAGTCCGTTTCCCTATGTTACAAATTTTAATAAGGAAATACTGCCTGTAAGTATACATTTTTTTTCAAAACCACAACTTCTTCCAAGTACAAAATGATTTTTAGAATATATTTTAGCTTTTAAAACATGAACCCAGATCTCTCACATCCCAGGCTATTGGCTAGGATGTGTTCCCTAACTCCCAGGCTATTGGCTATACTAGGATGGCTTGCTCTAATTCTCTTTGTTTAAATAATTAAATATCATTGGCACCGAGACTTGTGTCCATGTCTCATGCATTCCAGATGGGTGCCATGACCACTGGGCAATAAAGTCAGTCTCCCTCTAGCCCAAATACTATTTAATTATTTCTACAAAGTGGAACAGCTCCAACAGGAGGGAGTGAGCAAGGGAGACAAGCTGACTGTAGACGCATTGTTAGGACATTCTACTCAAAGCTAGAGAGGAAGAGGGGGAAATTCCACCCTGGACCGGAGACACTTTCCTAATTAAAGTTTTGTTGAAACCACTCTTTGCCTGGGAAAAGTTTCAGGTTTGACAAATCCACATTTTTCAATGAAAAAATTGTTTTGTTGAAAAATTCCTGACCAGCTCTGGTCAATATTAGTGAATGCTGAGTCAGTGGTTCAGCAAATAAAGGCCCTGATCGTGCAAATGCTCTCACATTTTATACATATATAAACTTGACTCACATGAATAATCCCATTTACTTTAATGAGAATGCTGACATGAGTAAAATGACTTCTATGCACATTTTGTGGGATCAGGGCTAAAGGAAGAAGTTTCATAGTGAGAAATTCCAATTCAGTAATTAATTGCCTAAATTTACCTTTAAAAAGGGACATGAAAAGTGTTCTCCAGAGTTCACAATATTCTTTACTGAAACTTTAAAAATGTGTGGTACAAATATATAACGAATCAAAAAAGGTAACAAACAAGAATTACGAGGAATCTTTCAATATAAACAAACAAACAAAAAGCAAGTCAACCATCAAACTTTTACACATAATTATTTGCAGTTCTGCCAACAATACAAACCCTCAATGTCCACAGTTCACTTTCTGGAGAAGTTTCATTAATTAAGATTATCTCTGTTTTTTTCTTAAAGACATTTATGGTACTGAACAAAAGGAAAACAATCTTCCGATTTACTGCCACACGTGCCTTGTGTATACTTAGCCCTTTTCATCCGATCAGAAGAGCAGTGATTAAAATTTCGGTACATTCATATCCTTTCAGTTGGTTTCACTTATTCTAGTTTTTTTGATAATAGGTATGAGATAATATGGGTGCAGTACTGACTGTGTCATATGTAGAACATATCCTGGGTCTAGTCTGTTTCTAAAAGCAATAGTGCACCTCTTTCAGGTAATGGCACAGATAATTGTGAATTATTTTAGAAATGACTGTTACTAGTATATGAAACAGGAAGTGTACAGGGATCCACCTACAGGGAGGAAGGATGGAAACCAGGTAATAGAGGGCCTAATTCTGATTTCACTTATACCTGTGATTAATGCCATTAAAGTCAATGGGCTTGGTTCACTGTGGTGTTTCACCAGTTTTATGCTGCAAAGTTATGCTGGAGTATCACAGTGGTGAATCAGACCCAAGGGTCTTGATCCAGCCACTGTGGAGATCTAAGTACCACCAGTCACGCAGAGCCCTGCAAGGGTGTCCTGCGTATCTTGCAGAGCTGTGTGTGATCTTAAGCTTACTCTTGCTGCAGTAAACAGGCCTCAATGAAGAGGTGGTGCAAATGGCTCTGCAACAGTGCAGGGAGGGTGATTCTGTTGAAGATCATCTCTCCAGCATGCTGAGTTGGGGGTCGCATGGGCTGGCCAGCCTACTTCATACATGCCCCTTCTCCAGCAGGGCTGCCTGTGTTCAGGTCCATGGTGCCGCTGATGGGTCTCTTGAGGTCCCTGTCTGTGAGGATGGCTCCTACAATTGCAGCTAGTAGGCATAGCAGAGGCAGGGGAGGGAAGGAATCTTTTACACCTGAAGTGCATATGTGCAGGGTGCATGGCACCATGCCCCATCTGCCCCCTGCACACTTCTCCACAGTTGGGTGCACGTGGATCACATCTGCTATGTGGTAACTATATGTGCCTAACTCTCTGCACCAGTTGCAAGTGGGGATCCATACCAGCAGGGTCACTGAGTTCTGCTCAGCACTGTTGCAGATCCCATGTGTGTGGTAGTGCAAACCCCTTGCACCATCATGAGGATCAAGCCCAGAGTTACTCTAGTGTTAAAATCAGTGTCAGTGCTATCAGAAGCAGCCCTCTGCATTTTGTTCCTAGCTTTTTCTTTGTTACCTTGGACAAGTTACTTAACCTCTTTGTTTCTTCATCTGTAAAAAGGGCATAATACAATACCTGCCTCGGAGTTTCATGAGGAATTCATTGTTATTACTGGTTTCAGTGGTAGCCGTGTTAGTCTGTATCAGCAAAAAAAAAACAAAAAACGAGGAGTCCTTGTGGCACCTTAGAGACTAACAAATGTATTACCATTACTTGTACAGCAGTATTGCCCAAGGGCCCCAGCTAGATGTAGTACAAACACAAAGTCACAGTTCCTGTCCTCGAGTTTATAATATAATTTAAGACAAAACTCCACAAATGAGTGTAACAAATTGTAAAAAGGAAGAAAAAGGGTAGAAGGAGAGTAGTGCCAAGCAGTGACAACTCCCACATATCTTCTTGAACAAACTATTCCTGGGTGAGGAACAATGATTTTGTGGCTCAAGCATTGAACTGGGACATTGACATCTGGGTTCAATTCCCACCTATCAACTATCTGTGTCACCCTGGACAAGTCACTTAGGCCCAGAGCTATTTAGGCTCCTAATTTCCATTTAAGCCTTAATACCATTGTGGATCTGGGCCTTTGTCTTCCTATATGTAAGAGGAGGATAAAAATAGATCCTTTGTCCCACTCTTTGTTGTTCTTATTTGTTTAGACTGAGTTCTTTGGGGTAGAGACTGTCTCTTATTAAGTTTTACATATAATTCCTACCGCAATGGAGTCCCAATTTTAGTGGCTTGGGTTCATTGTGGTCTGACATCAATATGAATAACATACAAATAGAATTGTTAATTATGTCCTAAAATTTGAAATCAAATGTTAAATCTACAATGGTTTAAACATTTTTTGTATTAGTGGAATGTTTTAATTACACTGTAATGTTCTTTACCTTAACTCTTGTTACTTACATTGTTCACTATTTTTATTATGTGCACTATTTTAACCAATTGTGTCTTCATGGCTATATTTGAGACTCGTAGGAAGTCTAAGTCATTTGCACTTTCTCAATGGAACAAGTATGTTGAGTAAGTATTTCTGTAGGAATTTATTTTTCCTAATTCTCTAGTTCTAATTAATTTATTTAATTGGCCTAATCTTGTAGTCCTCACACAAGATATCGTCATGTTGGAGTCATTGGGAATTTTGCTTGTGTTAGAACTTCAGGATTACTGCTTTGTGGATATAGGGCCATCTTCTGCTTTCATTTGCTGTATTATAAATCCAGAGTAAGTCTTTGGAGTCGCTCTGGATTTTCAGTGGGGTAAATGAAAGCAGAATCAGCCATTTAGTGCCAAAAAAGTGCTAAATTATTTTAATTATCTTTTGTCCACATTTAATTGTTCTAAATCCTAAAGTCCTCCCTTAATTTTTACAATTTTTTTTACTAAGGCAAGTCTCCAATCAATGTCATTGTTGACTAAGAGAAAATATAAGATCTTGAAATCCGTACTGAATTTGTTTCTGTAATGTTGATTTGTGCACTATTTGCTTTAATAAAATGGTCTGTCAGATGCTTCTTGCCCGTGGAACTTTGTTAATAAGGGGCCTTTTCTTCAGCATTGGCCAGATCTTGCAATTTTATCACAAATATAAAAATATTTAGTGAAGCTTTAAGAAAAAACAACTCCTGAGGTCATGTGAAAACCTGAGAATCTCCAACTTCATTTTAAAAAAAGTGTAAAATTCTATCCCTCTCAGTTTCAAAGTTTGAAAATGTGAACCCTAATAACCCCAACATCCATGGCAAAGAACCCACAACCTATTACTTTAAACAGTTGTTTTAAGCCAATCACATGACTTGTTGGGGCCTGACTCATGGTTTTCAAACACGCTGTGTTGACAATACTGAGTACTCCAATGAGCTCTGTGCAGGAACACATGTTTTCAGGGGCCTAGGATAAAATCTGAAACTGAGCCCCCCCATCCTTCCAAACAAATACCACTGAGCTGAGGCTGTGGGAAATGGTGGGGGGGGGGGGCAGGAAGAGGGCGTTGGAGAGTGACCCTGCCCTGCACTCACCCTGCAGCAGTGTCTCCTCTCCCTCTGGGCATTGCAACCTGGCATGCAGGGTCACAATGCCACTCACTCAAGTTTGGAGCACCGGTCAGTTTGGGTACTCTCTCAAACAGGGGCCTTGTGTCAGACTAGCCCCTTTGCCCCTCTTTGGGAAGCCCTGGCTCTATCAGGTTGGATCCCTGTGCCTGCATGAATCCTATTAACATCAGTGCATCTCCCTGTGGGTGCAGGGTTCTGCCCTTGTGGAGCACGATGCAGGATCAGCATCTAAATTAATAACTTCAGTCACTAGGTCATCCACTTTCCTACTGTAATATCTGAATAAAACTGTGTGATTTTAATATATATCCCCATTTGAAAACTAGTGTAAATCAATATGTTTATCTGCAAGGGGGTCAGAATTTAGACAAAGTACTATATGCTATGGTAATTCAAATACCTTCACCCCCACTCTCAGTAAAAAGGGCTACATTGCTATCAAATAATTTCTGAACATATTTTCTGAATACCAAATGCCTTTAAAATTCTCTAAGGAGATCTTGATCTTGCTGAAATGATAAGTGCACTCAGAGTTTTTACTGCTAGTTTCCATTTTAAAGAAAATGCTGCCTTTAAAATTAAAGTCGTGTAAATTTGAATTTTTGTGAGCTTTTTTTCAACATTCTTTAAAGAAAGTGCTACCAGATGCACAAAGTGAACAACATAAAATGCACTGAGCAGCCACTTTGGCATCTTGAACCAGTGAAGATATGGATTATTGTCAAAAAAGTTAAAAGTGGACAGTGATTTGGGGTGGCTCAAATTAGGGATGCCCAACCTGAGTCACTTTAAAATTGTAGCAAACAAAAAATGGTCACACGTAAGCAAGTATACCGCAGACACAGATGTTGATAGCCACATGCAGACTGCTGGCAGCCAATATTTCAAGTTGCCTGTAGGAGTTAAGTCCTGATCCAGTACCCATTGAAATCAATGGGAGCCTTTCCATTAACTTCATTTGGGGGCACTGGGTCAGGTTCTTGGGCAAAGAGACAGCTCAAAGTGAGTAAACTGCATGTGCCACATACCCTCCTCCATTAATTGCTAATGTTCTCACATTTCTTGGACACTTTACTCCCCAGGTACACTTTCACTGGCATTTACACTTTTGAAGTATTGATAAAAATATTGGCAAGAGGATTCTGTCTGAATGAATTCACTTTCCTTCGAGATCCGTGGAATTGGTTGGATTTCAGTGTCATTGCTATGGCGTAAGTAAGAACATATATATTTTAAAGGGCTATTATGAAGTTTAAATTATTTTTGCTTGTGTTTATTTTCTCTAGAACTTTTCACTAAGGTTTTGTACTGTGCCCTTAAGACACAACATTGTAAGGAGTGATAACTGTATCTAGTGCTCTTGTATTCCCTTTGTTGTATGGTATACGGGATATCAACAGCATGCCAATCCCACAAAAAGAGGGTAAGGGGATTGTACAGAGGGTAAAGATAGCAACATATATGATATAGTCAATGCCATCATATAGCCCATCAGCAGCCCCTTTTTGTGAAATAGGAAAAGGGTCTGACCTGACAGGAAGTGAGATGTAATATCTGTACTGTCATGAAGTATCTGTGTGCCACATATGTGCAGACATCATGGTAATCAGTGGATTAAATCGGCATCACCAAAAACAGTGTGATCTTGAACTTTCTGTAATTAAAAAGCAATACAATAAATTAATTAAGCCACTGTATTACAGGCTCCTCCTATCACACAAGCTTGCCAAGAAGGTCTGCAATCCACAGGAGTTCGAGACCCATATGGGATGTCAAATTTTTCTGTCACTTTTACAGCATAAGTAAAAAGGGGGAGGCAGAACTTGTTACTCCATGGTTTGATTACTCCCAACTTGCCTGAGTGATGAGACTTCCAAAAAAAATGGGCCTTTCAGTCCCTTATATCTTCATTTCCTTTTATCACAATAAGGCAATAAACAGACAATACTATCATCCATAGTGTTTCCAGTTATTTCACTGGAGATAGTATGAAGTGTACTCCATCCCAACAGTGACAAGAGCTACTCCCTGCAGAGTTCCTCTGAGCTGTCTGCACAGACAGCTTCTCATTCACTGTGCTCCCAGTGACAACACACTGACTGCAGCTCAGTCACCAGAGGTGAGATGAGGAACTTCCTACCACACACGGAGACAGCCACAGGACTTTATAGTTCCATTAAATCCATAGGTCCCTTTTACTAATTCCCAGGACACTATTGACAACCATTCTAAGGGAAGTGTCACCAGCCAAGGCCGTGGGTCATGCCACAGTTTCCCCTGTTGGCTATGTAAGTCAGTCCCAAGTAAGACTTCACCTTCAATAACCCCTTGTTCAAGGAAGGACTTTATTCATTAATCACCATTAAATTAAAATAAAGAATTCCAGGCTTCAGTTTTCCTCCTCATCAGAGGATGATCTTTCTCACTGTCTCTAATCAGTAATTTGTCATCAGCCCCTCTTGCATTCCAGACTTTGCTGCTCCACCCCCATCCACTCTGGAGTTCAGTCTCGTGTTCTGCTATTTCTCAATGGAGAGCTAATGTCTTAGATACTTACTTCCTCTTCAGGGTGTCTCTGTCAGCACACTCTTTATCTTCCTGCATCCTTCCCAGGCTCAAAATGTAAACCTCTCTGGTCCAGAGGCGGATACCAACTCTCTTTCTGGACCTTGCTGATTGACTAGCTCCCCACTGTCTCCCTTCTCCAGTGAGTGTGACAGTTCTCTTCGGGCTCTTACTGTCTAAGCTGCCATTCAGGGCTTGTCCCTACAGCAGCCTGTTTCACCTCCTGTTGGTTCCTCCAGCCTGTTACAGTCACAGAGCTTCGCTAGAGAGCTTCCTCTTTTTACTGTTCTAGAAGTCTCTGCCAGTGAAGACGTGACTCATTCTAAAGTCTCCAACTCCCCCTCCCATTTGGTTGAAAGAACAGGTGTGTGGGTGGGTAGGTGAACACGTGCGCGCACGCTCTGTGTGTGTGTCAGACAGAGAGAGAGAGGTGAGAAGCAGAGTTAGCAATAGGTAGGGCTGAGAATCATAGAATATCAGGGTTGGAAGGGACCTCAGGAGGTCATCTAGTCCAACCCCCTGCTCAAAGCCCGACCAATCCCCAACTAAATCATCCCAGCCAGGGCTTCGTCAAGCCTGACCTTAAAAACCTCTAAGGAAGGAGATTCCACTGCCTCCCTAGGTCACCCATTCCAGTGCTTCACCACCCTCCTAGTGAAAAAGTTTTTCCTAATAGCCAACCTAAACCTCCCCCACTGCAACTTGAAACCGTTACTCCTTATTCTGTCATCTGGTACCACTGAGAACAGTCTAGATCAGGGGTCGGCAACCTTTGAGAAGTGGCGTGCCAAGTCTTTATTAATTTAAGCTTTTGCGTGCCAGTAATAAATTTTACATTTACGGGGCCCCCGAACTGAACCCCAGACTGGCAGTGGGCTGAGCGGGGCTGGCGGCCAGGACTCCGGCTGGCAGGGGGCCGGGTGGCTGGAACCCCAGACTAGCAGCGAGGTGAGCGGGGCTGTCGGCTGATATACCAGGCCAGCAGCAGGCTGAGCGGGGCCGATGGCTGGGACCCCGACTGGTAAGGGGCCGGCGGCCAGAACCCCAGACAGTCAGTGTGGTGGCGGACAGAACCCCAGACCGGCAGCGGCTCACCCATTGCCGGTCTAGGGTTCTGCCAGCTGGAGTCCCGGCTGCCATCCCCGCTCAGCCCGCTGCCGGCCTGGGGTTCCGTTCACCCAGGCCAGCAGTGGGCTGAGTGGGGCCAGCGGCCGGGACCCTGACTGGCAAGGGGCCGGCGTCCGGAACCCCCAGCCGGCAGTGGGCTGAGCGGGGCCGGCAGCCGGGACCCCTGTTGGCAGGAGCCAGCGGAACCCCAGACCGGCAGCAGGTGAGCTGCTGCCGGTCTGGGGTTCTGTCCGCCACCCCGTTCAGCCTGCCGCCGGTCGGGGGTTCTGTCCACCGGCTCCTGCCAGCCGGGGTGCCGGCCGCCGGCTCCGCTCAGATCGCGGCCGGCCTGGGGCTCCGTTCACTCAGGCTGGCAGCAATCTGAGTGGGGCTGGCGGCCGGCACCCTGGCTGGCAGCAGTGTGCCAGTAAAAATCAGCTCGCGTGCCTCAGGTTGCCGACCTCTGGTCTAAATCCATTCTCTTTGGAACCCCCTTTCAGGTAGTTGAAAGCAGCTATCAAATCCCCCTTCATTCTTCTCTTCTGCAGACTAAAAAATCCCAGTTCCCTCAGCCTCGTCTCATAAGTCATGTGCTCCAGACCCCTAATCATTTTTGTTGCCCTCCGCTGGACTCTTACCAATTTTTCCACATCCTTCTTGTAGTGTGGGGTCCAAAACTGGACACTTTACTCCAGATGAGGCCTCACCAATGCCAAATAGAGGGGAATGATCACTTCCCTCGATCTGCTGGCAATGCCCCTACTTATACAGCCCAAAATGCCATTAGCCGCCTTGGCAACAAGGGCACACTGTCGACTCATATCCAGCTTCTCATCCACTCTAACCCCTAGGTCCTCTTCTGCAGAAGTGCTGCCTAGCCACTCGGTCCCTAGTCTGTAGCAGTGCATGGGATTCTTCCGTCTTAAGTGCAGGACTCTGCACTTGTCCTTGTTGAACCTCATCAGATTTCTTTTGTCCCAATCCTCTAATTTGTCCAGGTCCCTCTGTATGCTATCCCTACCCTCCAGTGTATCTACCACTCCTCCCAGTTTAGTGTCATCTGCAAACATGCTGAGGGTGCAGCCCATGCCATCCTCCAGATCATTAATGAAGATATTGAACAAAACCGGCCCCAGGACCGACCCTTAGAGCACTCCACTTGATACCGGCTGCCAACTAGAGATGGAGCCATTGATCACTACCCGTTGAGCCCAACGATCTAGCCAGCTTTCTATCCACTTTATAGTCCATTCATCCAGCCCATACTTCTTTAACTTGCCAGCAAGAATACTGTGGGAGACCGTATCAAAAGCTTTGCTAAAGTCAAGGAATAACACGTCCACTGCTTTCCCCTCATCCACAGAGCCAGTTATCTCGTCATAGAAGGCAATTAGGTTAGTCAGGCATGACTTGCCCTTGGTAAATCCATGCTGACTGTTCCTGATCACTTTCCTCTCCTCTAAGTGCATCAGAATTGATTCCTTGAGGACCTGCTCCATGATTTTTCCAGAGACTGAGGTGAGGCTGACTGGTCTGTAGTTCCCCGGATCCTCCTCCTTCCCTTTTTTAAAGATGGGCACTACATTAGGCTTTTTCCAGTCATCCGGGACCTCCCCGGATCGCCATGAGTTTTCAAAGATAATGGCCAATGGCTCTGCAATCACATCCGCTAACTCTTTTAGCACCCTCGGATGCAGCGCATCTGACTCCATGGACTTGTGCTCATCCAGCTTTTCTAAATAGTTCTGAACCACTTCTTTCTCCACAGAGGGCTGGTCACCTCCTCCCCATGCTGTGCTACCCAGTGCAGTAGTCTGGGAGCTGACCTTGTTCATGAAGACAGAGGTAAAAAAAGCATTGAGTTCATTAGTNTTCACTGTTAAGCCAAGCTGGTCGCCTGCATATTTACTATTCTTTCTACACATTGGGATGGTTTGTTCCTGCAACCTCAATAAGGATTCTTTAAAATACAGCCAGCTCTCCTGGACTCCTTTTCTCCTTCTTGCATCCGAAGAAGTGGGTATTCACCCACGAAAGCTCATGTTGCAAAACGTCTGTTAGTCTATAAGGTGCCACAGGATTCTTTGCTGCTTTTCCCCTCATGTTATTCTCCCAGGCGATCCTGCCCATCAGTTCCCTGAGGGAGTCAAAGTCTGCTTTTCTGAAGTCCAGGGTCCGAATTCTGCTGCTCTCCTTTCTTCCTTTTGTCAGGATCCTGAACTCGACCATCTCATGGTCACTGCCTCCCAGGTTCCCATCCACTTTTGCTTCCCCTACTAATTCTTCCCTGTTTGAGCAGCAGGTCAAGAAGAGCTCTGCCCGTAGTTGGTTCCTCCAGCACTTGCACCAGGAAATTGTCCCCTACACTTTCCAAAAACGTCCTGGATTGTCTGTGCACCACTGTATTGCTCTCCCAGCAGATATTGGGGTGATTGAAGTCCCCCATGAGAACCAGGGCCTGTGATCTAATAACTTCTGTTAATTGCCAGAAGAAAGCCTCGTCCACCTCATTCCCCTGGTCTGGTGGTCTATAGCAGACTCCCACCACATCACCCTTGTTGCTCACACTTCTAAACTTAATACAGAGACTCTCAGGTTTTCCTGCAGTTTCATACTGGAGCTCTGAGCAGTCATACTGCTCTCTTACATACAATGCAACTCCTCCACCTTTTCTGCCCTGCCTGTCCTTCCTGAACAGTTTATATCCATCCATGACAGTACTCCACTCATGTGATTTATCTCACCAGGTCTCTGTTATTCCAATCACATCATAATTCCTTGACTGTGCCAGGACTTCCAGTTCTCCCTGCTGGTTTCCCAGGCTTCTTGCATTTGTGTATAGGCACTTAAGATAACTTGCTGATTGTCCCGCTTTCTAAGTCTGAGACAGGAGTCCTCCCCTCTTGCGCTCTCCTGCTCGTGCTTCCTCCCGGCATCCCACTTCCCCACTTACCTCAGGGCTTTGGTCTCCTTCCCCCGGTGAACCTAGTTTAAAGCCCTCCTCACTAGGTTAGCCAGCCTGCTTGCGAAGATGCTCTTCCCTCTCCATTAAGTGGAGCCCGTCTCTGCTTAGCACTCCTCCTTCTTGGAACACCATCCCAGGGTCGAAGAATCCAAAGCCTTCTCTCCAACACCACCTGCGTAGCCATTCGTTGACTTCCACGATTCGAGGTCTCTACCCGGGCCTTTTCCTTCCACAGGGAGGATGGACGAGAACACCACTTGCGCCTCAAACTCCTTTATCTTTCTTCCCGGAGCCACGTTGTCTGCAGTGATCCGCTCAAGGTCATCCTTGGCAGTATCATTGGTGCCCACGTGGAGAAGCAGGAAGGGGTAACAATCCGAGGGCTTGATGAGTCTCGGCAGTCTCTCCGTCACATCGTGAATCCTAGCTCCTGGCAAGCAGCACACTTCTCAGTTTTCCCAGTTGGGACGGCAGATAGATGACTCAGTCCCCCTGAGGAGAGAGTCCCCGACCACCACCACCCGCCTCCTTCTCTTGGGAGCAGTGGTCGGATATCCCCCATCCCTAGGACAGTGCATCTCATGCCTTCCAATCGGTGGAGTCTCCCTTCCCTCAGATGTATCATCTAGTCCACTCTCCACATTAGTACCTGGGGGGAGAGAACATGAAAACGGTTGCTCACCTGTATCTGCATTGCTGGTACATGGACGCTCCTCTTTCTTCTTCTGGAGGTCACATGCTGCCAAATTTCTTCACCATCCTTCTGTCCCTGCTGCACAGCCTGCTCTGATTCTTCAGAATGTTGTGCCCATAGAAGCATATCCTGATGTCCGTCCAGGAAATCTTCATTTTCTCTTATGCAACGCAGGATTGATACTTGTTTCTCCAGACCTTGAACCTTCTCTTCCAATATGGAGACCAGCTTGCACTTTGTACAGACAAAGTCGCTTCTGTCCTGTGGAAGAAAGACAAACATGGCACATTCTGTGCAGGGCACAACAGCTGATCGCTCACCATCCATATTACCTTCCTTCTAAGAAAGAAGACCCAAAGGCAGTAACTGAGAGGTACTAGGGACTGTGTGTGTGTGTGAGAGAGGGTGTGTGTGTGTAAGATTTGTTTTGTGGATTGGACTGTTTGAGCTGTACTCTGGGAATAGAAGAGACTTACAGGGTGGAATTGATTCATTTTCTTATAGTGAGGAGAACTGATGGATTTTTTTCCAGGGAGGAACCGTGATAATAGGAGGAATTGATTGTGACCTAGGGAGGAGGCAAACTTTGAAGTATTACTTGGGAATTTGATCAAAAGTAATTATTTCCCCCTTCCTCTGGCCAAAATATTTTTAATAAATATTTTTAATAATTTCTGTGTTGCTGTTTTTGGCTAAATTTAGAAGTTCATGGTATTGTGGGATGTTGGCAGCATTCATAACCAAGCACTAATTTATAAGTATGTGCTATTTGAAGTAATCAGGAAATGGATCCTTGATACATAATACTCAGGATGAGCCCTTGACATTGGGTTTGTTAATGCTCAAGATATTATATGCTCAGAAGGGTTAGCAATTAAGAATAGTTGTATAAAATATTTCCACGGTTCATTCAATTCAATAGCATATTTTGTCATGTCTTGATTTTACAGATATGCAGGGGAGTTTAGTAATATAGGCAATGTTTCGGTCCTTCGTACATTCAGGGTTCTGAGAGCTTTAAAAACTATTTCAATACTCCCAGGTAAGAAGCCCAGATTTTTGAATATTTTCTGCCAACTACAAGTGATTCTCTCCTCCAACCATTTCATTGGTTTTGCAGGTCTTTTGTCTTTTTTTATCTGAGTGACTTTGTGTTACAGAAATAACTGAATTTGTGGATGTGGGTGGCGTCTCAGGATTGTTGGCCCAGTCAGAATAATTTAAGCACCGGAAACAATCTGCCATTTTATTTATTTTGATTGTTCACGTCTTTAAGCATTTTGCTTGATTTTTATAATATCTGTTATACAGAAGGCTGTTCTAATTGTTGTTGTTTATCATTGTTTTGACTGTGCAATGTCCTTAATGACTCAGCAGACTTCTGCTTTATAATTAATATTTATTATTATTGGGTCAAATCCTGTTCAGTTTTTACTCATTCCTTAATCAGGCAAATCAATTATGTGTTCACTGGTTAACAGCTGTAATCAAATTGAATATGATTGATGGATCTGGTCCATTGGTCTCTTTCTGGTCCCCTTGTATTATTTTTCTGTATGTATCTAGTGTTTACAAGTCCTCCCAAGGTAGCATCATTGCAAATTTAATTAGCAGGATATTTATTCCCTTTTCTAGATTATGAAAGTCAGATTCTCCCTGGTCCTTGCATGGATGAGGGTACAATTCATGCAGGAAGGACAAAAGGAGCCTTTCCCCCTCCACACACTCCATACTTCCTACAAAAGTGCTAGGGACAATTGCTTAGACTAGAAGAAAAACTTCTTTTCTTACTTTCATTACTTTTGTTTCATCTGGACTATGTTTGTATTGAAAAGATACATGCAACACTGGCCAAGTAACTATGAACTTGTGGCTGCTGTATGTTGTTTTGACTCTCAAAAAGAATGATACATGTGTTTCAGTTTTTTAGTCCTTATACTGCTGAATTTTATCTCTCTAGGACTGAAGGTCATCGTAGGTACACTTATTCAGTCTATTAAGAAACTTGCTGATGTGATGATCCTGACTGCTTTCTGCTTGAGTGTCTTTGCCCTCATAGGCCTCCAGCTCTTTAAAGGCAATTTGAGACATAAGTGTGTCAGGAGTTTTAACTCCACCAATGGAACTATTTATTTGGATGACAAAAAATGGGGCTCCTTTGATGAGTTTATTAATGCTTCAGGTATGTTGTCCTCTTGTTTCCTTTTAAGATGGTAGATTTTATATATCTTTTAACTCCTGCACTGCAAATTATTTTGAAAATATAGATGAACTACTACCACAGCGCAATGTTAGTCTTTGAAATGCCTGAGTGGTTTGCAAAGGTCCAGGGATGATTTCTGCTATTGGTGCTACAATTCCTTTCTTTTTTTCCCCATCAACCCATTATTGGAAACAGTGTTTACAAAGTTTCCAATAATAGTCATCTGTGTTTCCCAGTATGATACCATAGTAACTGAAATGTACATTAGCTCATTCTCTGACGTAATTTACAGAAGTTCGGCCTTGTACAGTGTACTAAGCAGTTATATACATATAGTTTACTGTACATTTAAGAAGTCTACAGATTTATGTCTTTTGATATGGACTGTGAACAGTTTTAGCTGAACTAAATATTCAGCTAAAATGTGTGTTTTCCTTATAAATAAGTTGTATATCTCTTTATTCCATATGTGTTTCTTGACTACAATTAGTGCTGAAAATATGGATGAGTAGAACAGATATCTGAAAACACAACAAAGCGTCTTCAGAGGAAAGAAAAAATGTAGGTGCATCAAGGGAAGAAAGAGCTTTCTGAGGAGAAAAGATCTCAAAATACATGAGAGAAACAACATGAGAAAAATCATTTGCATGTACTGAATCTGGGGAAAGTTTCACCAATGAGTGAAATCTCCAAATACACCACGAAATTTAGACACAGGAGGAACTATTAATAAGCACTGTGTGTGGAGAAAACTGTACTTGTAAAGGAGAGGTTAAAATACACACAAGAATCCACCCAGGAGGGATGCCTTTTGCATGCACTGAATGTGAAAGATTTACTGAGATGGGATCTCTCAAAACTCACCAAAGAATTCAGTCAGGAGAGAAATTATTTATATGTACCAGATGTAGGGAAAACTTTAATGGTAAGGGAATTCTCAAAACCCACTGGAAAAATCCACACAGGAACCGAGTCATTTACAAGCATGGAATATAGGAAGAGTCTCAATCAGAAGGCAATCTCTAAAAATACTAATGAATTCACACAGGAGAGACATCTTTTTCATGCAATGGATGTGTAAAAGCTTTGGCTACAAAGAGGAATTTCAAAATACACAAGAGAAATAACATGAAACAGAAACTACCGACCTAGCCCTAATTTTTTCTTCTAATTTTTAAATGTTCCTTTACAAACATTAACTTTGCTGTGTTGCACATCATTTATATTTCATTGTAGGATACACATTTGTGGTTCATAGTGTTGCCCCTCCCATGAGGTGTGGCTCAAGCCTCCCCGGGGATGCTTACTACTTAGAGTCAAGTATCAGAGGGGTAGCTGTGTTAGTCTGGATCTGTAAAAGCAGCAAAGAATCCTGTGGCACCTTATAGACTAACAGACGTTTTGCAGCATGAGCTTTCGTGGGTGAATTATTAAGTGAATACCCACTTCTTCGGATGCATCCCACGAAAGCTCACCTATAAGGTGCCACAGGATTCTTTGCTGCTTTTACTACTTAGAGTGACTTCTCCCTTCTCCTTGCATGGGCTGGTCCTGGGCTCTTTATTGTGATGTCTGGTGCCTCCACCCAAGGTGACTCTTCACTGTGCCCAGGGCACAAGGGGTGCTGTCTTTTCGAAAAACGACTAATGCTGCTAATGGGCAAGGAGTATAAAACCCACTACATAATGGCAGAATAAAGCACATCTACACAAAGCACAGGAAAGAAATGACACACCCAGAAATAACAATATAACAAAGGAGGAAAATGGCATCTGGGAAAGGAAAGCCTTAGGGTTAACTAATAAGTACTAACACAGCAACTAATTTCCCACCTCCCAGCACTCACTACTCTTCTCAAACCACAGCTCCCTCCCTGGCATCTTCCCAGCCAGATGACATGCTAAGGTTGAGTCCAGAGACAAGTGCTGCAGTGCTGTGAACATTGGCCAGCATAAACAAATGAAAAAGGATCCTCTTACAGTGTCTTCACCTCTGGATGGGGCAAGGTCATCTCCTGGCTCTTTAGTCTGGAGTTCTGGGGGGTCTTGGCTGGCCTTTGGTAGACAGTGCTGAGTTGGATCTCTGACACTCTACAGACTGCTCTGGCTAGGGGTGGAACTGCCTGAAACCATGCACTAGATCCCACAGCAGTTCAATTCTCTTTCCGGGGAGTGGAAGTTAATCAAAGACTTCCTGAGCTGCTGTTCTACTTTTTCAGCTCCTTGTCCTCCCTCCACTGCTTCCCTCCTACTGTATGTTAAACTTGGTCATTTTATGTTATCTTAAAATAAATTGTAATTTTGGGGCAGCAGAGTAGCACAATTTTGGGGGCTAGAGCAGTGCAAAGCAGCCAAAGTCTGTTCTAGGTCCAATACTATTAAATATTTTCATTAACAACTTGGATGCTTATAAAATGCTTATAAAGTGCTAGCAACCCCTCCGAGGTGTTGCTAGCACTTTAGATGACAGAATTAGAATTCAAAATGATCATAGTAAATTGGAGAATTGGTATGAAATCAGTAAGATGAAAGTCAACAAAGTTAAGTGAAAAGTATGACACTTAGGAAGAAAAAAATGAACAAATACAAAATGGGAAATAACTGGCTAAGCAGCAGTACTGCAGAAAAGTAGCTGGAGGTTACAATAGATTACAAATTGAATATAAGCCAACAGTGTGATGCTGTTCCAAAAAAGTCAAATGTCATTCTGGGATGTATTAACAAGTATATTGTATGTAAGACATGGGAAGTAATTGTCCCGCTCTTCTTGGCACTGGTGAGGCCTCTGTTGGAGTACTGTGTCTAGTTTTGTACACCACACTTTAAGAAAGATGTAAACAAATTGGAGAGGGTCCAGAGGAGAGCAACAAAAATGATGATAGGTTTAGAAAACATGATCTATAAGGAAAGATTGAAAAAATTGGGCATCAATGGCTATTAGCTAGGATGGGCAGGAATGGTGTCCCTAGCCTCTGTTTGCAAGAAGCTGGGAATGAGCAACAAGGGATGGATCACTTGATTCCCTGTTCTGTTCATTCCCTCTGGGACACCTGGCACTGGCCACTGTCGGAAGACAGGATACTGGGCTAGATGGACCTTTGGTCTAACCCAGTAGGGCCATTCTTATGTTTTGTCTAGAGAAGAGAAGGCTGAGGGGGTATGTGTGCTAACAGTCTTCAAATATGTAAAAGATTTTACAGTGAGGATGGTGATCAATTGTTCTCCATGTCCACTGAGCGTAGGACAAGAATTAATCGGATTAGTTTTCAACAATAGAAATTCAGGTTAGATATTACGAAAAGCTTTCTAACTATAAGGATAGTTAAGCAGTGGAATAGGTTTCTTGAGAAGGTTGTGGAATTCCCATCCTTGGAAATGTATAAGAACAGGTTAGATCAGAGGTTCCCAAACTTTGGGGCATGCCCCCCTAGGAGGGTGTGGAGGAATGTTCGGGGGGCGCAATGGGGCCCAGGCCAGGTCCTACAGGGGAATGGGGAAGGAGCACCAACTAGTCCCGCCCCACCCCCAGCCATGCCCCGGCTCCCAGCCCCGCCCCCAGTCTTGGCCCCCGGCCATGGCTCTGTTCCTGGCCGTGGCCCCAGACCCACTCCCAGCTCCAGCCTCAGCCCCTTTACCCCTGTCCATGTTCCTCCCCCCCTCAGAGCCGCGGCCCTGCTGCTCGCCCTGGCTCCCGTGGGTGGCGTGGAAGGGCAAGGAGGGGCGTGACCCTGAAAAGTTTGGGGACTACTGGGTTAGACAAACACATGTCAGGAATAGTCTTGATATACTTTATCCTGCCTCAGCATGGGGAAATGGACTTGATGACCTCTTGAAGTCCCTTCCAGCCCCACCTTTCTATGATTCTGTATTGGTGGATTTGTCTCTTAACTTGCAATTGACAAGAGGGCTGTATTAGTGAGACTGGTACTGTATGAAGGGAATCAGAAATAGTCCAGTCTCCGAGTCTCAATATCTCTGCACTTTAAGGGCTTCCCCTGTGTTCCTGCCTCAGTTCCTCAGCAGTGCTACCTCAATGTGCAGTGAAACCAAAGTAGCGGTGCCTTTCAAGCATGGATGCCCATGCCAACATCCAAACATAGAATCTTGAAGGAGCAGTGACAATTAAGCCATGTAATCTACCAGTGAGAACTGTTGATGTGTCTCCAGTCTCCCACATATGACTGAGTCATTACAATCAATAGAATTGTTGCATGCAGATTAGCTGCGGATAAAGGGTGGTGATCGATTGAATGCATCTTGGTACAGGAAAGTATATGGTACTGAAGGACATTCAACTGTTAGGGGAGCTGGAATCTCCTTTACTTTCTGTTGGGCTAAATATTCAGTCCTCAGTATGGATGCCCAGTGTTTTCTCAGTACTGAGCTCCTCTGTAGAACTCACTGCTATACTTACATTAGAACCTATCATTCCAGCCCCTCCCATAGAGGTGAAATGTTCATACTCATCCTGTGAGTCTCAGCACAGTGGGGAAGGATCCCCTACTTATTCCCCAAGGATCCCTTCTTATGAGTTTTATGAATTTGAGAGGGAATCCAGGACTTCATGTAGACCTAGACACCATAAAGTTTGAGGATACACATATTCTGGTACCTTTTCTCGTGGCCCCTGGTCCTTTTATGACTAATGTACCACCATGGCCATATTGGAACTATTGGGGTCCTTATAGTACAAGGCATAACTCCCATGCACTAACCTCCAGGAAGATATCCTCTTTCCCTGTTCAGAGGCAAAACCCTATGATGCCTCAGATGACACCACTGGATCTTCAAACAACAGAGGAACTTTCTGAGGCGGAACAACCTCAGACTGAAGATCTACAAGTATCTGACTATTTTGTCCTTGTCTTCAAGTGAGGTAGTGATCCCCTTTATTTTATCTCATCTGAATGACTACAAGAGCTTCCAAGAACTGCTGAAGCAGATAGCGGAGTCCTCACAGATTCCATTAGCAGAGATGCAGGAGTCCCCATAGAAATTGCTGGCACTGTGGCATGGAGAATGTCCAAAGTTTGTGGCACTCCCCATTAAGGAGGCTTCATTGGACCATGCCAGAAATATTTGGCAAACACTTATGTTGATCACTTTCACCTCACGAAAGCTGACAAAAGATTTCAGGTGCCATCTGTTGGAGCAAAATATCTTTTCACAAACCTAGTACTTTTCTCTTGGGTGATTGTGACAGATAATGAGAAAAACAGACAATGCCAACCAAGAATGACTCCTAGTGAAAAGGAACCAAAATGGCTAGATTTAATTGGTCATAAGTGTTACTCATCTGCCAGTTTAAAATTCAGAATTTCAAAGTATCAGAAATTGTTAGCATATTACGGTTTTCTCAACTACAACAGATGTATGGATTATGTTGATAAGCTTCCAAAATAAAATAGGGAGAAGTTTAAATCCTTAGTTTTGGAAGGACAACTGATTGCTAGAATGTCCTTATAGGCAGCTCTGGAAACTGTTAAGTCTGCTTCATGAACTATGGCAACATCAGTAGTTATGAAGTGGATGTCTTGGCTCCAAAGTTCAGGCATTCCAACAGAGGTTCAATCAGCTGTGGAAGATCTTCCCTTTGTGGTTTAGACCTTTTCAACCCTAAAACCAATGACACTCTCCGCATGTTGAAAGTTCCCAAAGCCACACTTTGCTCTCTTATAGTATATACATCTGCAACCAAAAGAAAACAAAGGAGACCTCATAGCTATTCTAAACAGAGAACATCATATGCATTTTCTTTTACCAGAGAAAAACAGAACTCCATAAAAAGAGGAAGTGTTTCCAAAGAGAAGAGTTTCTGCATCAGCCACCTCTTGATTCTACCCTGAACCTACAAACATTGTTTTGATAGGTTGGTCGAGATTTGCACCACAACCATTTTAATAGATCTAGACCCTTCTTCCACTCCATTTGGGAACCATCTACACTTCTTCCCAAAATTATGGGACTCTCTAACAGACTGCGGGAGACTGAAGATTGTCTCAGTACATTAGTCCATACAGTCCCATTCTGCACTTGCCCCTCACCCCCTTCTGATGCCTTTTCAGGGACCCCTTTCATGAGAGACTATTACAGCAGGAACTAGAAACACTTCTGTCTCTCAGAGAAATAGAAGAGGATCTACAGGAATGCAAGAAGAAAAGTTTCTGCTCCAATTAGTACCTTATACTAAAGAAGAGGGGGAGAATGGAATCCAATTTTGGATTTGAGAGGGCTCAACATTTTCATACACCATTTTAAATGCAAACTGTCACATTAGTCTTCATAATTCCATCTCTAGATCCACAAGACTGGTTTGCAGCTTGTGACCTTCAGGTTGCCTTCTTCCATATTTCCATTCATCTGGCACACAGAAAATGCCTAGATTTCCAGATGGGACAGTACAGGTCTGTCGCATCTTAGACGCATTTAACATGTGTGATTTCAGCTTTACGCGGTCAGCAAAAACAAGAAAAAAAAAAAAAAAAGAGAAAAAAAATTTAAATACTGTTTCTGTAGTGCAGGCGATTCTGCCCACCATTACACTCAATGTAATTTTGACTATACGCGGTTTTCACTTTATGCGCTGACCGCGGAACATAACCCCAGCGTAAGATGACAGACCTGTACAATACACTACTGTATCAGCAGAGACCCTTTGATCTCTCTTTATAACCAAGCATGCAATGTTCACCAAGGTCTTAACAGTAGTTGCTGCTCATATAAGAAATCAGTATTAGATTCTATGACAGACAGAGCCTGTCTTCCCCAAGACAAATTTCAAACCATGTCTAGTCTTATTACTCAACTTCAAACAAATCTACAGATAATAGTAAGGACTTGTGTAAGTCTACTCAGACACATGTTTCCAGAAGGTTCACTGTGCTGAATGCCAGAGTACACCTAGGCTGCATGCAGGGTTGGCTAAAATCAATGTATGCACCAAGTTGATTCTGTGACAGTGTACCCCATAAGGCTTTATGGGGGGGTGCTTATAAATGTATGTATGATATAACTGGAATAGGGTTTTGCTACATCTGCCATGTAACATATCTATGTAAAGGTTATGATCTACTGGTTATGTTCATGCTAGTTGTATGCAGGCACCATTTGTGTGTTCAAAGTTATGAACATTGGCTGTATAATTGCTTGATTTCTAAGTAGCCTTAGTTAGAACATTTGGTCACTTCTTGGGAAAGGAATGTGCAAATTAGGTGTTCAATCAGGAAGCACTTACCAGACAAAAGAGCTTGGAAGACTCGAATCCACATAAGAAGTCTACCTGAGGACGTTCAAGGTAGCATGTGGGTAATGGCTACTACCTGCAAGTCCTGAGTCATGCATGGGCATGTGACTTGCCCATGTGATTCGGAATCTCCATTTTGTGACTGGATTCTACACAGGGTGAGGAGGGAGGGTCTCCACCCACAAGAGAGAGTCTATTTAGACCCGTGGGAGACCCCTCCATTTTGTCTTCAGCTGGCTAAAGAAGGAGCCCCTCCACCCCCCCAGGATACTTGAAGGAAACTGGAACAAAGGACAGTAACTACAGGGGGTGTGAGTGATTGCTGGACCCAGGCTAAAAGGAGATTAGCCTGTAAAAGGGAGCATTCTGGAACGGGTGAGGATCTTATCTGTATTTAGTTTGATTAGACATAGATTTGCGCATTTTATTTTATTTTGCTTGGTGACTTACTTTGTTCTGTCTGTTACTACTTGTAACCACTTAAATCCTACTTTCTGTATTTAATAAAATCACTTTTTACTTATTAATTAACTCAGAGTATGTATTAATACCTGGGGGAGCAAACAACTGTGCATATCTCTCTATCAGTGTTATAGAGGGCGAACAATTTATGAGTTTACCCTGTATAAGCTTTATACAGGGTAAAACGGATTTATTTGGGTTTAGACCCCATTGGGAGTTGGGCATCTGAGTCCTAAAGACAAGCACACTTCTGTGAGCTGTTTTCAGGTAAGCCTGCAGTTTTGGGGCAAGTAATTCAGACCCTGGGTCTGTGTTGGAGCAGATGGGAGTGTCTGGCTCAGCAAGACAGGGTACTGGAGTCCGGAGCGGGCAGGGAAAACAGGGATAGAAATAGTCTTGGCACATCGGTTGGCAGCTCCCAGGGGGGGTTTTGTGATCCAATCCGTCACAGATTCCTCAAGATGTTCTTTCCTCACTGAATTGGTGGAAAGATCTTGTGACAGATGCATCACTTCTGGGATGGGGAGTAATCTGGATCACATGGCAAGTGGACTCTTGAGAAGACTCTTACATATAAGCATATTGGAACTCAATGGTTTACAAGGCCTGGAATTCTTACCTCTGATTAAGGATTGTCTACCCAAATTATGACTAACAACATGACTCATGTTTTATAAAAAGAGAGAGGTTGGGGGGGGGGGGGGGGGGGGGAGGAAGCATGATCATCCTGCCTTATGCCAAGAGGTGGTTTGATTATGGATTGATGCATTTGACACCAGATCTCTCTAACAGCAGTTCACCTTCCAGTTCTGCTAACACTCTGGCAGACAATTTGAGCAGGCATTTCTCCTCCGATCATGACTGGACAAAGTTCCTTTGATTCCCAGGGTACTCGGAAAGATCAAGCAAGGCACTGCCAGTGTCATCTAGATAGCTCCCACCTGGCTGAGGTAGTTTGGGTACCTGGAGCTGATACTATTACTGACCTTTTCTCCAAGACCTTTACTCCAAACAGCAGATGTGATATCCCAAGACAATGGGAACATCCGTCGTCCAACCCCCTCCTCCCTCCATCTCATTGCATGGCTAATGGATGGGTGTCAGATATAGAAAGATCTCTTTTTCCAGATGTCCTGAACATTCTGATAAATAGTAGGAAAAATTCCACCAGAGAAACCTACACTGCTAAGCAGAAAAGATTTACAACAGGGTACATATAGTACCTGTTATGTCCTGTTAACACAAAGATACCTATCTTGGGCTATTTACTATCTCTAAGGAACTCTGGACTTTTGATTAGTTCTGATAAAGTACATGTGGCAGCCACCACTGCGTATCACACTCCTATTGAAGACAGCAAAGAATCCTGTGGCACCTTATAGACTAACAGACGTTTTGCAGCATAGTCTATAAGGTGCCACAGGATTCTTTGCTGCTTTTACAGATCCAGACTAACACGGCTACCCCTCTGATACTATTGAAGACAGTAAAGTCTCTTCCCACCCCCTGTCTAAATTCCTCAGAGACCTAAGGTTTTTCTACCAGTAAAGAAACCTCCCCTATCTCCCCAGGACCTTAATGAATTGCTTGCAAGTTTGGTGGACCCTCCATTCCAACTCCAAGCAACATGTAGCGATTACATCAGCTTGGAGAATTGGGGAGATACAGGGACTCATGGCAGGTTTTCCCTACTGATAAGATGTCTCTTAGGCCAGATCCCAAATTCCTTCCCAAGGTAGTTTTCAGAATTGCATTTAAATCAAATTATTCATCTCTCCGTATTCTTTCCAAAACCACATGCTAACCAGGGAGAGTCCAGATTACATACCCTGGAAGTTAGCAGGTCCCTAGCCTTTTATTTGCAAAGGACAAAGCCCTTCAGAGCTTCCCCAAGACAGTTTATATTATTTCCTGACACAATGAAGGCCAACCAATTCCTGCCCAGAGATTATCTCAATGGGTTTTGGGGTGAATTAGACTTTATTATGTTTTAGGTAGTTTATGCTGCTTGGGCACTGGCAGCCTCTTCTGCATCCTTGCAAAGCATCCCCATTTTGGATCTGTCCAGCAGCTACTTGGGGTTTAGTACATACTTTTATCAAGCACCCTTCCATAGTGGAAGCATCCATGTTGTTCACTTCTTTTGGAAGAGTTGTGCTGAAGTCTCTATTTAGGACCTTTGCCAAAAAAGAATAATATAGCGAGAAACACTCAACAAAGAAAGAAGTTTTACTTGTACAGTAACTGAAGTTCTTCAAGATGTGTTGTCCATATAGATATTCTATGTCCTTCCCCACTACTACAGAATCCTATTACATGTGGATTCTGTGGTTGCAAAGGAACTGTCAGATGGGCGTACACTGCCCCTGATGCCCCTCATACAGGATCACAAGGACATTCAGGGCACATGTGCAGACCTAATGGCCAAAAGACTCCAATCTCCAGTGCATGGGATGCATGTGAACCAAGAGTGTGCGCGCACACACACCCACACACACACACACACCCTACCTACCTCAAAGAAACTCCAGTTATTGTACAGGTAAGTAAACATGTCAATTTTACCTTTTGTGTCTATGTGCCCTTGCTAATATTTATTTCACTGGATATTAATCATGTCATATTAATCTAGGAGGTACATGTTAAAAAGTATTTTGAATGTATTATGTTTTCATTTTTCTTACAGAAAATGTTTTCAAGAAGAATGGCACCAAGGATGCCTTATTGTGTGGCAACAGCTCAGATGCTGGGTAAGTGCAGTTAACCTTTCTTAGTTCTGAACTTTTTTCTTTGCTTCAGTACTTTTGGCTTAGCTCAGCCCGCCAGTGACTAATGTGAAGAGCAAATTTCAAGTTCCTAAAGACAACA
Source organism: Platysternon megacephalum (assembly GCA_003942145.1). Lineage (NCBI taxonomy): Eukaryota > Metazoa > Chordata > Testudines > Platysternidae > Platysternon > Platysternon megacephalum. Next base: position 64,196 of record QXTE01000645.1, on the reverse strand, counting down.
GTAATGGGAACAAGGATAATAAAAATATAACAAATAATAAGACAGTTTAATGAATGACGGGATAGAGTTCGAGCCCATGGTTTCTATACTAAATTCTTCCTAGGCCTTCTGGCAGATGTTCTTGCAACTTTAACTTTCTTCTTAGAAATGTATTTAATACACTTTCATTTCGTGAATTAAATTTCAAAAGAATGAGAGGTGGAGATGGAAGTAGGGTTAACTTCAGTATTTTCTAGTAGGGATAGGTGCATCATTTCAGAAAAAAATAAAATTTAACGCAAATCTGTTCCTACCCCAAGGGTGTAAAAGGAGAGGACTGACAAATAGGTTGGGGAGGCTCAGCTGCACTTCCTCTCCTCTACCCAGGACATCAGACAGGATTTAAAGGGTCAGGGACAAGATATAGAGATTTTTTGTCTCTTGATAATGCAAGAAACTCCAGCCCCCTCACAAATTTCAACCCTGCAGGAAGGAGGCAGAATCTCTCCCCTTTCACTCACCATAGGAGGAGGAGGAGAAGTGAGGATGCCAGGGGGAAGGGAAGAACTTGTGGCAGATGTGGGCAGATGTAGGGGCAGAATTGATGGGGTACAGCAGATGTGGGGTTGTGGGGGCACACTCATCTAGGGTCTGGGTGTGGGCTGTAGGGCTGATCTGATGTTGGAGCTGGGGGACAGGCATAATTGATGTGTCAATGAGATGTGGGAACTCTGAGGACAGGATTACTTTAATACAGGCATAGAAATGTAAATCTGGATGGGCCTCCATCCCTCCATGCTGAGGCAGTACCAAGTAAATCTTGATTATCCCTGACAGGGGTTTGTCCAGCCTAGTCTTAAAAACCACCAATGATGGGGATTCCACAGCCTCCCTTGGTGTAACCCAGGGGTCGGCAACCTTTCAGAAGTGATGTGCCGAGTCTTCATTTATTCACTCTAATTTAAGGTTTCACGTGCCAGTAATACATTTTAACGTTTTTAGAAGGTCTCTTTCTATAAGTCTATAATATATAACTAAACTATTGTTGTATGTAAAGTAAAGAAGGTTTTTAAAATGTTTAAGAAGCTTCATTTAAAATTAAATTAAAATGCAGAGTCCCCCGGACCGGTGGCCAGGACCTGGGCAGTGTGAGTGTCACTGAAAACCAGCTCGCGTGCCGCCTTCGGCACTCGTGCCATAGGTTGCCTACCCCTGGTGTAACCTATTCCAGTACTTTACTATCCTTATAGTTAGAATTTTTTTTCTAATATCTAACCTAAATCTCCCTTGCTGCATTACCCCAAAATCAGACTCCAGGCACCCTCACAATGGCCTGCCTATATCAGTAACCCACGTGTCAATTTGTCTGTTTTGGTAGGTGGAAGGGGGTGGCCCACCCTAGAGGAATTGCCAGGGTTTTACTAAGGGTTTCTCTCTGACCCTTAGAGAACTCCCCAGGGTAGACTAACTCTGTTGATCCTTGGGAGGACACGGATACAGCCTTCCAATTGAAAGATTGACACTCAAGCAGTAATTCTTCAAAAAAAACAAAATAATCTTACTTTAATATACCAATATTCCCTGATACAATAAACCTTAAAAGCATATCTCAGGAAACAAAATACAAATCCCATTAGCACAGGTATGCATATCAAAGTACCCAATACTGCAATACAATACACTTGGAAATAGCTTTTAAGTGGTTACATTCCACATGCGGTGATCAATCACATGTAGAATGCTGACAGCAAGTTCTTACCTAAAACATTAAAATTGTATACATAGTAACAAACATACATACACAACATCCAACTTTATCATCTCTGGCATACACACTCATATGTCCTAGTTCCTTATACTATGGTCATCATGCTTACTTCTCTATAGTTTTCTTTCCCTCTAATCCAGGGGTCTCAAACTCAAATGACCACGAGGGCCACATGAGGACTAGTACATTAGCCCGAGGGCCGCATTACTGACACCTGCCCCCCACCCCCCTCGGCCCCACTCCACCCCTTCCATGAGGCCCCGCCCCTGCCCTGCCTCTTCCATGCCCCCCATTCCAACCACACCCCAACTCTGCCCCCTCCCTACCCCCAGGGGATGCAGGAGGGGTGTGGGGTGTGGCGGGGACTCAGGGCAGGGAGTTGGGGTGTGGGGTGCAGGAGGGGTGAGGGGTGAAGCAGGGGGTCAGGGTGCAGGGTGCGGCGGGGGCTCAGGGCAGGGGGTTGGGGTGCAGGAGGGGTGCGGGGTGCGGCAGGGCCTTAGGGCAGGGGGCTCAGGGCAGGGGGTTGGGGTGTGGCAGGGGCTCAGGGCAGGGGGTTGGGGTGCAGCAGGGGGCTCGGCAGGAGGGCAGGGTGCGGGGTGCAGCAGGGGGATCAGGGCAGGGGGTCAGGGTGTGGCGTGCAGCAGGAGGCTCAGGGCAGGGGGTCGGGGTGCAGGAGGGGTGCGGCAGGGGGGGGCGGGGGGGGTGGGGGGGGAGGGGGGGCGGGGGAGGGGGGCGGGGGTGGGGCGCGCCGCGGCGCGCTGCGGGTCGGGGGGGGGGCAGGGGGTCAGGTGGCTGGGGGGCTGCGGGGTGGGGGAGGGGGTTGGGGGGGGGGGGGGGGGTCGGGGCGGGGGGTCAGGATGCTGGGGGGCGGGGGGGGGCGGCGGGGGTGGGGGTGCGGGGGGGGGGGGGGGTGTGGGGGGGGGGGGGGGCCGGGGGTGGGGGGGGGGGCTAAGGGCGGTGGGTTGGGGTGCAGGAGGGGAGGGCGGTGCGGCATGGGGTTCAGAGCAGGGGGTCGGGGTGCGGCAGGGGGTCGGGGTGGAGGGGGGGGGGGGGGGGGTACAGGCGGGGCCTGGGGGAGGGGGGGCGGGGGGGAGGAGGGGGGCGGGGTGCGGCGGGGGGCGGGGTGCAGGGGGGGGGGGGGGGGCCCGGGGGGGGGGGCCGGGGGTGGGGGGGGGGGGGCGGGAGGGGGGAGGGAGGGGGGGGGAGGGGGGCAGGGGGTGGGGTGCAGCAGGAGGCTCAGGGCAGGGGGTCGGGATGCAGGAGGGGTGTGGGGTGTGGCGGGGGCTCAGGGCAGGGGGTCGGGGTGCAGGAGGGGTGCGGCAGAGGGCTCAGGGCAGTGGGTTGGGGTGCAGGAGGGGTCCGGGGTTGGGCAGGGGGCTCAGGGCAGTGGGTTGGGGTGCAGGAGGGGTGCGGCGGGGGTGCAGGAGGGGTGCGGCAGAGGGCTGAGGGCAGTGGGTTGGGGTTCAGGAGGGATGCGGAGTGGGGCAGGGGGTTCAGGGCAGTGGGTAGGGGTGCAGGAGGGGAGGGCGGTGCGGCATGGGGTTCAGAGCAGGGGGTCGGGGTGCGGCAGGGGGTCGGGCTGCAGGGGGGTGCGGTGTACAGCAGGGGTTTTGGCTGCAAGAGGTGTTCGGGGGGCAGGCTCTGACCCGGTGCACACCGGGGGCAGGGCAGGCTCCCTGCCCTGCCCCACCCCGCCCCGCCCCACCCCACTCCACCCCACTCCACCCCACTCCACCCCCGCGCCACTCCGGGAAGCGGCTAGAACCTGGGGGAGGAAGGGCACAGGAGTCTGTGTGTTGCTGTTGCTTCAGGCACCGCCCCCAGCAGCTCCCATTGGCCGGGAATGGGGAACCGCGGCCAATGGGAGCTGCTGGGGGCGCTGCCTGAAGCAAGAGCAACACACAGACCCCTATGCTCCTCCTTCTCCAGGTTCCGTCTGCTTCCCGGTGCGCGTCGGGCTGGAGCCGCTCTAGGTAAATGCTGGGGGAGGGCGGGGGGGCCGCGAGGAGCTTGCGGGCCGCCGAAAATAACCCAGCGGGCCGCCGCGTGTTTGAGATCCCTGCTCTAATCTGACTACAGTCCTTTTGCTCTATCACGACTACTTAGCTGTCACTGCTGCCGCAGCTCTCCCTTCTTCAGTGATTTCAGCTCTCTTCTGATCTTCCTTCTTCCTCTTCTGTTTCTCCAGAATTCCCAGTTGACAACACTCAGACGTTTAGTAGGTTCTAGTCTCAAGATCAGGCCCAGTGTTGTTAGAATTACTGTTAAATTGAGAACCCCGATGTGCACAGTTGCAACATTTACACTTAGAAAACCCTTGAATTTGCAATAGTTTCATTAACACAGTTAGCAAATCACAAACACTCCACCGAGCAAGGTAGATAGAGAGAATACAGAATGAGATCTGAGCATCCATAAATTCACACCATCCCTCGCAAAAGCACCTGAAGTGTTAGTCATCCTCATCATGATTGTCATCCTGTCATCTCCCAAGGCACGTAGGCTCGGAAACAGCTTTTATAATATGTTACGCTGATGCAACTCTGCCTATTGCATATTCAGTCAGCCTCTGACTGTAGTTCAGAGTCTAAAGATAACCTTAGTTCACATTGTAAAAGGCAGAAGGTAGGGATAGGTCCTCTAAACAGTTACTCCAGCACCAATTCTCCCAATGATTTCAATCCGACTATGCACATGTGTAACTCTGCAGAATTGGAGCTGTGTTTAAGACAAGATGCACTAAAAGAAGCAGAGGAAATGTTAACTTAGAATGGGAAATAATACTTTCTATATACAAAATAATATATAACATATTTTTGTGTATGTGTGTTTTTGTATTACTCTCTCTGCCCTTCCACTCTATGGCATTCTTTCCCAACAACATATTGTAGGGGTGTGGAGGATATTTGCTTAGCATGGGTTAGTGTTTGCAGGTCTCACAGAAGAAGTGAGTCCTTATATCTCAGTTGTTGTGTAACTGAGTGTATAATCTGAGTTTTCACAGGAACTGAAGCTATTTACCTTTAAATTTGGACATTTTAAGTTTTCATCACTTTTTATTAATCATCTGTAGCTCCTGTCCAGATAAATATATATGTCTCAAAGTTGGGGAAAACCCTGATTATGACTACACAAGTTTTGATACATTTGGCTGGGCCTTTCTTTCCTTGTTCCGCCTGATGACACAAGATTACTGGGAGCGTCTCTATCAACAGGTATCAGATTTACTTAATTCAAATATTAAATAAAGCAGTAATGTAGTTGGATAAATGTATAAAGTATTTAAAGTAAAAAGAGAGGAAAATAAGTCTAAAAATGAAATGATGGGCGCAAGTCACAGAATAAGTGACTATACTGTGCATATCCATATGATGAGAGTACTACAGCTAACTCACGATACAAAGCGTCTGCTTCTTTCAATAAAGAATTTTTACAAGGAAATTAAACATCATGAAAAACACTTAATAGCTTGTTGTATGATGGGTCAATAAGTACAAAGCAGAAGATTTTACTAGCCTGGAGGAAAGATTCAAAACATGCTACATATATATCCCCCAAAAGGGGGACCACAAGGGACTGGGAGCGGTAACATAATACAAAGCTTTGCACCTCTGAATCTGACTAAAACTCTTCCTATTTGATGGCTGTTTGGCAAGAGCATAGCCTCTTTGTACTGGGGTGTTTGCCAGACTTCCTGCAAGGGGACAACAAAATGCTTCCACAGCCCTTTAAACTAACCCTAATGCGCTGCAGTCCCAGGGAGTGTAGTGCAGCAGAAGGGGACTGAGATGTCACCGTGCACTGCTCCAGTAGCACAACAGAGCCTTTCCCTCAGATGTGCAGCTCCCTTTCTGTTCACCCAAACTGAGCTCTACTGGCCACCATCAGGAAGGTCATTAGGGCTCATTGAGGGTGGTTTAGGAAGTGGGAAAGGAAGCCCAAATAGGCTGTGGGGGTTTAAAGTTTTTTTTAAAGCATTTTATTCAGAAATATGGAAATGTAACCAAGGTTTTTAAAAATACCGTAAAATAATATTTACTACTTTCACATAGTGCTTTACATGTTCAATATGCTTTACGAGCATTAACTAATCTAATTACACTAGAAGTGTCATGTCAGACTCCTTACTGTAGTGTGTACTTTGTGCTTACAGACTCTCAGAGCTTCTGGGAAGATCTACATGCTCTTTTTTGTGCTGGTCATCTTTGTGGGCTCATTTTATCTGATCAACTTGATCCTGGCTGTAGTGACTATGGCATATGAAGAGCAGAACAAAGCTACTATTGCTGAAACTGAGGCAAAGGAAAGGAAGTTTCAGGAAACCATGGAACTGTTGAAAAAAGAGCAAGAGGTCCATAAACTATTCCCTTGTTAATGTTTGGCACTCTCCATTTACAATGTATAACATTTGTAGCGGAATTTATCAGTCCCTCCTTATCTTTGAGTGTGTATAAACAATGACACTATGATCACTGATGAGAACAGGTGCTGGCTACTATCTTATTCAAAGTTATCAGAGTGCTTTCTAGAGCAAATAGAAACAACTCCTCACTCATAAATAGTACGTGTGAGTAGTGAACAGAAAAGTGTGAGTAGTGAACAGAAAAATGCAACATTAGTTCATGGTACTGTAAGCAAAATAGTATTGTAAAGGCTGACGGGTCTAAAATTCCACCAACCTATAGTTTCCATAAGGACACATGAACATTTTTTTTATTCCATTGCTCAGCTGGCCCATTCTTGTGGGTAGGCTGGGTATTGAAACATACAATAATTCTGTTCTTTGACTGCTTTAGAGTTTGATCCTAAGCCAATTGGAGACAATGAAAAGACTCCAATTGACTTCAATGGATCAGGCTCCTAGAGAGCAGGACTCTTGTATATTTGAAATATCGCTGAAAACGCAGATTGGAGTGATGACAGCAGACCACTGTGTGACTGCAGTCCTGAAGATACCCAACAGAGAAGTTGTGATCTTCAGTGTTTAAGTCCTCATTTTGGGAAGTGGATAGATGTGCTAATACTCAAATTTTAAACTGATTCTGTACAATCTGTAATATGTACACAGAAAAATAGGAGTTGAGTGGTATGAATGATCCAAAGTTTTATATTTTGCCTCTGACAGGGGGAGTATCTGTTTGCACACAAACACTGCATGTAACCAATTGCTCAATTCTCTATATGGAGTGGGAAATCCTTCCTTATACCTTCAGTGATCAGCTTGCACCAGAAACATGAAGTTAGTATTTTAACCATCTATATGAAATGATAATTGTTAACAAGCATTATAGAGCACAGCAGTACTTTTCCCTTACTGATATCCTAACTCTGTATCTAGAGTATCAACTATGTTTTTTGTTTGTTTACTTTTAGGCATTGGCTGCTAAAGGAAATGATACCAAGTCACTTTGCTCCTTTGAAATGTCACCTTTACCCTCCAAAGAAGTCAAAGATAGAAGCAATAGGAGAAATAAAAATATGTCCTTAGGGATAGAAGATTATGGAGAAGATCAAAAAGTTCCCAAATCACAGTCTAGTAGCCGTCAACAAAACTTGGTAATTAATTATCTAAATCGAAAATCCTTATAGCTTTGTCAGTTTTAGAACAGAAATTGCTCAAAAGCACACACACAATCCCATTAAGAAATAGAATGCTGTATTTATAGATATAAGCTAGCATCTGCTTCTTTGGTCTTTAAATCTAAATCTCCTTTGAGCTGAGAAAGAAGCAGATAACATTTCAATGCAAAAGGAAAACTTTTGAGAAAGTTGTGTGAATGAAAGCAGAGAAGATATAATGAAAGTGAGGCATCAGCATGCACTGAAGCATTTTGCTATAACAGAAATATTTTCATGAACATTTAAAATATATGTAGATTAAAAATATGTTAACATTCTGTGTAATACTGGGATATTAAAAAAATACATTGGAACTGGAATTTAATTAACATTCCATAACAGACTTTTGCACTGATGCAGCTGCGCCACTGTAGCGCGTCTAGTGAAGACGCCATATGCTGATGGGAGAGCGCTCTCCTGTCAGCATAATTACTCCACCTCCATGAGAGACAGAAGCTATGTCAGCCGGAGAGCATCTCCCACTGACATAGTGCCGGTGTGGGAAGAGCTTAAGTCGTTGTAACTTGCATCGCTCAGAGGGCTGTCTTTTCCACACCCCAAGCGACGTAAGTCAGATTGACTTCAGCAGTAGTGTAGACCTGCCCTAAATTAAATCATTGTATGAGTAACTTTATTTAATATTCGACTTACAGACCTTCCATGGTTGATTGAGGTATACTAAAAATCTTTATAATTCCCAAGAAACATATTGCAAGATGCTGTGCCATTTTTCACTTTTTTGTTTTTTTGGGACTTTTAGTTTCTCCTTGCACTTACTTGTGGTCCCAGTGCAAACCAAATGAAATGCAGGCTTAGCCATGGAAGCATATTCAATTTCCAGTTAGCTGTCCGAGACATTGGCTCCAAAACTGATTTTGGTGATGATGAGATCTTCAGTGTTTTGGAAAATGAAATCCAATGCAGGTCACTATTGATGACACCTATGTTGATGACAACCAAGTGTGCAAAGTTAAACAAGCCATAATTATGGCTCTGGTACTCCAAATTAGAACTGGCAAAATTTCTAGTTTGTGTGAAATTAGATATTTCAAAATTTGGTTAGATGTGGACCAAACCCAAATTTTTTGAAATTTCCCATTAATTGGAAATCCTGTAAAATGTTTGTTTTGGAAATACCAACACTTGGTATTTCCAAAATGAGATATGTGCCCTGGGACTCTAGCAGCTGCTGACTGAAAATAACTTGATTCATGTAAATTTCAGTCAGCAGCTGCCAGGGATCCCATGGTTCCTGAGAAGCCCCACCATGTGAACTGCTCCAGCCAGGGACCCTAAGGCTTCTAGACTCCCAGCCCAGCTGTCTCCCCAGACTGTCGGGGAAGCTGGCTCACCAGGTTGTCGGATTTGTGCAGCCTGTGAGCTAGTTGGTATGGGAGTCTAGAAGTCCTGGGGTCCCTGCCCCCAGGGCAGTCCACATGGGGAGGCTTCCCAAGAGCTACGGAATGTGGAAGTCCCGCATCTCTGGCCCTGGGACAGTACACATAGTGGAGTTGCACAGAACTATGAACACCAGAAGCCTGGGGTCCCCAGAAGTCCACTAGACAATCTGGCAGGAACCAGCTAGTCTGTGGTTCATTGAGCCTGACATGTTTCAAACTTATCTCTTCAGGAGTAAAAACTTTCTAGGTCTGGTCTCTGCCCAGAGGTGATTTTTTTTTAATATGAAAAATTTGAGAAAAAACAGAGCATCCATTTTTTGAGTATGAAAAAGAAACACTACAGATTAGTTCAGGATAGGAAAGGTAAAATATTGTAATCAAAGAGAAGTTTTAGATGGGCAGAATCTCATTAACCAATCTGAAGTTTGTTCAAAATACTGGAAGGCAAATACTCAGGGTGACCAGACAGCAAGTGTGAAAAATTGGGACGGGGGTAGGAGCCTATATAAGAAAAAGACCCAAAAATCAGGACTGTTCCTATAAAATCGGGACATCTGGTCACCCTACAAATACCCTGGGAACTGTCAGGGCCACAAGGGAGTCAGGCCTTTATTTTTTAACTCACTCTAAATGGCTATTATTTCCTATAGAAGAGGCCCATTTATTTCACTGCATGTCATCATTCATATTAATGTCCATGGCTATCCCTGTCTAATTCTTACCTCACTTTGTACTGTTTTATGTTACTAACTGTGTTTACTTCTTTAAACAGACCCCTGTATGTGATGAAGTGAGCAAGAAGCATTTGCCTCATCATCTGTCAGTGGACTATTTTAATGAGCCACTACAAAGACAAAGGGCAACTGGGTCAGTCAGTACCATTACCTGTGTCCTGGAGGGTAAGTTATTTCTCATCATTTTTTAATTCAAACCTAAACATATGTTGATATGAAAGATCAAAATCTTAAAACAAAAAACCAGGCCGGGGAGGGGGAGGGGGGAGAAATAGAGCCTTTGCAAATGCTTCAGTTAGGAAATGCCAGAATAAATGTTCTGTGCATCCTTAATTTGGCTCCCTTGTGAATATATACAGTATTATGATCTTATACCTGTCTTTCTAGAGGGGACCTATCTTTAAAAAGGATAACAAAGGGGAGCCAGGGGATTGTAGTCCAGTCAGCCTAACTTGGATATCTGGAAAGATATTGAAACAAATTATTAAACATTTTGTAAGCACCTAGTGGATAATAAGGTTATAAGGAATAGCCAGCATGGATTTGTTAAGAATAAATCATCCCAAAGCAGCCTAATTTCCTCCTTTGACGGGGCTACTGGCCTAGCGGATAGGGGAGAAGCAGAAGATGTGATATATCTTGATTTTTTTAGTATGGTTTTTGACACAGTCCCACATGACATTCTCATAAGCAAACTTGGGAAATGTGTACTAGATGACATTACTATAAGGTGGGTGCAAAACTTGTTGAAAGATCATACTCAAAGGCTATGTCTACACTGCACATCACTGGTGGCAGTGTGTAGGGTATGTATAGCTACACTCCACAGAGAAAAGCATGTTGCGATATGAAAGGCTCTGGCAGGAGAGGCAGTGGGGAAAGGCTGTGGCAGAGGGGAGCTGCCAGAGTCTTTCTCCGCTGTCTCCTTGCACCAGAGCTTTTTCCTGCTGCTGGAGCCTTTCCGTGCAGTGAGGAAAGACTCTGGTAGTGGGTAGGCAGCAGGACACTACACTGCAAAAAACAGCAGTGTAGATGGAGGAGGCACTGTTTGGGTATGTAGAAAGGTACATACCTGGGTTCAGGCCGTATTTTACTCACCAAAGCAGTGCATCACTGTCTACAATACTGTTTATATCTATGCTAGGGGAGAATGCAGTGCATTGTACTTTACACACTGCCATAAGGAGCTTTTAGTGTAGACGTGTCCAAAGAGTAGTTATCAATATGTTGCTGGCAAACTGGAGGAGAGGGATATATCTAGTGGGACCCCACAAGGGTCTGTCCTTGGTCTGGTACTATTTCATATTTTCATTAATGACTTGGATAATGGAGTGCAAGGTATACTTATAAAATTTGTGGAGGGCATGAAGGTAGGAGGGGTTGTTAGCACTTTGGAGGACAGGATTAGAATTCGAAACAACCTTGACAAATTGGAGAACTGGTTTGAAATCAACAAGATGAAATTCAATAAAGACAAGTGAAAAGTACTGCACTGAGGAAGAAAAAAATCAAATGTACAAAAAGCAAAATGGGGAATAAGTGGCTAGATGGTAGTACCACTTAAAGGATCTGGGAGTTACAGTGGATCACAAATGGAATATGAGTCAACAATGTGATGAAGTTGCAAAAAAAGCTAACGTCATTCTGGGGTGTATTAACGGGAGTGTTGTATGTAAGACCCAGGAAGTAATTGTTCCACTCTACTCAGCACAGGAGTTGCCTCAGCTGGAGTATTGTGTCCAGTTCTAAATTTAAAAAAGATGTGGACAAGTTGGAGTAGGTCCATTGGAGACCAACAAAAATGATACAAGGTTTAGAAATCCTTCCACTATGGCATGATGCTTGGTAAAAGTATGTACTGAAACTCAAGTCGTTGCTATACAGATATCCAAAATGGGGATGTTTGCAAGGAAGTAGCAGAGGCTGCCTGTGCCCTAGTAAAATGGGCTCTAACATTGGCTGGAGGATCTAAACTAGCTAACTCATAACCAAGTCTAATATGCCCCAAAGCCTATTTAGATAATCTCTGAGCAGAAATTGGTTGGCACATTAGTCTTGAGAAAAGAAGACTGAGGGTGGAGCTGATAAATATGTTAAAAACTTTTATAAATAAGACAGTGATCAGTTGTTCTCCATCTCTGCTGAAGTTAGGATAATAAGTAATTGGTTAAATCTGCAGCAAAGGAGATTTAGGTTAGGTATGAGATATGGGCTTTCAAGGAAGGTTGTAGAATCCCCATCATTGGAGGTTTTTAAGAACAGGCTGGACAAACACCTGTCAGGGATGGTCTAGGCATACTTGGTCCTGCCTCAGCATAGGGGGCTGGACTAGATGACTTCTCAAGGTTCCTTCCAGACCTATGATTCTATGATACAGTCTTTAATTTTGTGATCACATACTTTTTATTCTACAGGAACCTCTTTTCATTCAGTGCACAGGATGGGCAATGAATGAGGTAGTGATTGCAGAAGGAGAAAGGATGTTCTCTTGTGCTTAAGACACTAGATTGGGACTCAGGAGAACTGGGTTCTATTCCTTACTCTGCCATATACTGTGATATTGGGAAAGATTATCATAGTGCATATGCACAAGGGAGCCTAATTAAAGTTCTTCAAGTATATGTCCCTACGGGTGCTCTACTGTAGGATGTGGGCATGCCCATATACTCTGTTGGAAACTGCAAAGTAGTGTCCATGGGCCAGTGCCTGCACAGGGCAGCGCTTCCTGCTCAGAAGGAGAGTATATAGGGAAGCTCAAACCCACCACCACTCAATTCCTTCTCAACCGTCTGCAGCTTGAGATGGAGAGTTTTGCTGTCTGCTGTATTCAGCTTCCTACCTTGTCTTTGTGAATTCTTTATTTCATTGGATACCTTTCTTTTATTTAGCACTGTTGTGATAGGGAGTGGGGCACCTTCCCCTTCTCTCCTTCTTCAATCATTTGTGTAAGAGCACAATTTGTCATGCCCAGGACCCCAGGGTTTAAGACCTGCGAGATTTCCCACAGGTCCTTTCCCCACAGTGACAGACACTCCAGCTGCCTTCAGTATCTGGGGGACTCTTGCAGCCTTTATAAGTGCAAGGTCTGTCTGGGTTCCAAAGGCAGATCTGAGAAAGACAGGGAGACTAGACGTAAGTTCCTATTCATGGACTATGCCCTGGCTCCAAAGAGGTCCGTTTCATCAGCTTCTACATTGCAGGCTGCCTCAGTTCCAATTATTGCCTCATCTGCATCCCCAGACAATAAGAAGGAAAAAAGTCTCTCCAACCAAGGAAATGAAGAAAAGGGCCAAATCACCCCGAAAGACCTATTTTCAGGTGACCTTGCATCCCTCTAAGGGTACAGTAGAGGCAAAATGCCATCTGCTCTACTCCAAGGGAGGTTATGGCCTGAACACTCTGGTGGATAACACCATGGCCCTGTATCCTCCTTTATTCTTACCCACCTATACCATTAATCTTCAAGATCCTTCTCTAGCTGCACCGAGAAGGAGCAAGTGCTATCCTCATTGCACCTGGTTAGCTGAGACAGGTGTGGTATTCAGACCTCATCCACCTCTTGGAGCTAACACCCCTCAGACTTCCTATCACAAAGGACATAGTGACATAGACCTCAAGGTCCTTCATCCATCCCTGCACTTCCTCCCTGAATCTGAAAGCATGGCTCCTCAATGGCTCTGAAGCATGAAACTGACAATTCTGGATAGAGTTCAGTCAGTTCTTTTATTCAGTAGAAAGCCCAATGCTCACAAGACTTACCTCCAAAAGTGGAAGTGCTTCTAATCCTGGTTCTGCCTCCCATCTTCTCTAGCCTCGGAAGTTCCATTTTCTAAGATTCTGCACTACCTGGGTCTCTCAATGAGCTCTATCAGTGTACCTCTGGCTGCCATCACAGCCTTCCACTCACTCATCCAGAACTTCTCCATCTTTGCCCACCCTACAGCAACCAGATTTCTCAAGGGTCTATACAACTTGTTTCCTCGCATTGGACAGCCATCCCCACAATGGGACTTCAACCTGGTTTTAAATGCCCTTAAAGGCCCCCCCCCCCACCCGCCCCACTCTTGGAACCAATGGCAGCCTGGTCCCTCCTCCATTTCTCCCTCAAATTTTCATTTCTAGCTGCCATCACTTCAGCGAAGTAAATGGGGGAGCAGAGAGCACTCATGGCAGACCCACCATGCCACACCTTCTACAAAGACAAGGTTATACTATGTCCCCATCCTTGCTTCCTCCCAAAGGCCTCCCTGGAACATAACATTAACCAGGAAATTTGCCTACCAGTTTTCTACCCAAAACTTCATGCCTCCAGAGAAGAATCAAGCCTTCGTTCACTGGCTGTTGGAAGGGCCCCTGCTTACAATCTGGACAGTACTAAACCATTCCAGGCCTCTCCCAGGCTACCGGTATCAGCTGCAGATAGGATGAAGGACCAACCAATTTACACACAAAGGCTAAGGGGGTTTCAGGTTGTACCTTGACCTGCTATGAAAATGCTAGGGTGCATCCCCTTTACAGGGTAACAGCACATTCCACTGGAGCTCAGTCCACATCTATAGCTCTTCTGAAGGACGTTGCCATAGCAGAAATCTGCAGGACCTCTAATTGGTCTTTTATCTGTCCTTTTGCCAAGCATTATGCCATCTTATCTGCTTCCAAGGTAACGCCGCTTCTCGTGATGCAGTCCTTCAAACTGTCCCGAACTTACCTCCACAACACTTGCCTCCTCACTGAGTTACTGCTTAGGGGGTCTCCTACAATGAAGCACATATACTTGAAGAAGAAGAAGAGATTAAGAGCTCAAGTTACTGTAAGGTAAGTAGAGATGTTTTGTCCCTATGGGTGCTCCACCTCCCACCCTCCTTCCCTTTTACTGTGGAGTTGGCTTCGGTCAAGAAGGAACTGAGTGGTGGCAGGCTCATGCCTCCCTATATGTCTTTATTCTGAGCACAAGGTGCTGCTCTGCCCAGGCATGTGCCCAGAGACACTACTTTTCAGTCTTTAATTGAGAGTGCACCAGCATGCTCACATCCTTTGGTGGAGCACCCAAAGGGCCAAAACATCTCTAAGAACTCAAGCTACTGTAGTGCAAGGAGAGGTTACTTAGCAAAATTAATTTTGGCATTGCCTAACTTTTTAGTGCTTGACTTTGCCACCTTAAAATTCTTTTTTACTTTTTTTAAAATATGTTGTTATATAGTGGGCTGGTAGCACCACATATTATTAAAGTTGCCTGACACTTCCCATTATAAGACCCTATTTAACTTTTTTATCACTTTGCCAAACTTTAACCATACAGGCTGAAGTTTTACATGCTGGTTGTGTGCTTCAGGCTGATCATTTCTGTAAAATTTCAGCCAAAAGGGTTTATTTATATCCACGAACCATGCTAGGAAAAAATGTTGTTTTTCCCATGTTAAAAAATCCTGGCAGCCTTTCTTTTGAGAAGCTTTACCACCCATATGCTTTGAAGCGTGGGCCTGAAATTGGCTAGGAGGTGGCCTTTAGGGTGGGGAGGAGATTGGTACTGGTTCAGGGAGAAGACTGGGAGCTGGGGAGGGAAATGGAGAAGTGATACTGGGAGCCAATGTGTTTGGGGAGACTGAGATGAGACAAGGCGATGATGGGGGAGATTAGGATTGGCTTGGCAAGGAAACTGAAACTAGGAACCAGTGAGGGAGAAAGTGGTCTGGTAGGGGAGAGACATCTGATAAGGAGTCAGAGTTTGGGGGAAGAACTGGAGTGTACTGGGACTGGGATGAGAAGTCCCTGAAGTGAAGAATAGGATTGGCTAGGTGAGAACAATGGGGTTGGGAGGAGGAGCCAGAGTTCCTGTCAATTTACTGTCTTGCTGAATGACAGAGCAGAAGGAGTCAACCTTGGGGGTGAGGGATGGGCAGAAGAATTTGTGCCCTCTAGAGCACATTCCCCTCCAGAGCCTGGAATGGAGCTCCAGATTCCTCTGCTGTCAGCAAATGTCTCTGAAACCCACTGGCAAAATGTCTCATCCATCTCTGGTGCTAGGCCACGTAGAGAATAACAACCTACTATTGCTGGTCGCATGAATGCTACTCTGAACAATTATATTCTGTCCCTGCTTCTGCCACAGAGTTCCTGTCTGATGTCAGTCAAGTCACCTAAACTAGTCTTTTCACAGGTGTTCACTAATTGTGTTTTCCTTACTTTCTGGCTGCCTGACTTGAGACCCTGGGTTCTGATTTTCAGAAGTAGTGAGCACACTTAGCTGCCACTGCATTCATTGGGAGCTGTGTTTTGAACATATGTAATAATAATTCTATACCTTTCCTCATCACATATTTTTGACAGGTTTCCATGCCCCATGCCATGATATTGTACCAATTAGAACTGTGCACCACCCCTCCTTTTGTCCTGACCACTTTTTGTCAATTGAATTGGCCATATGGTGTTGGAAGCCCTATATCCCCTCTTCTCCCACTTCCAGGGCTCCTATGTATGAACATTTTTGGCTCCGTCATCCATTTTGGGGGGAATTATTTAAAAAATATTATTTACTATACCCTTCTGGGAAGTATTAAAAGTAAATCATAGAATTATAGGACTGGAAGGGACCTCGAGACATCATATAGTCCAGTCCCCTACACTCATGGCAGGACTAAGTATTATCTAAACCATCCCTGACAGGTGTTTGTCTAACCTGCTCTTTAAAATTTCCAATGATGGAGATTCCACAACCTCCCCAGGCAATTTATTCCGTGCTTAACCACCCTGACAGCTAGGAAATTTTTCCTAATCTCCAGCCTCACAACACACCTGCTAATACATCCCAGAATGATGTTTACTTTTTTGCAACAGTGTTACACTGTTGACTCATATTTATCCCTTTTTGCAGTACTCCTTCCTAGGCAGTCATTTCCCATTTTGTATATGTGCAACTGGTTGTTCCTTCCTAAGTGGAGTAGTTTGCATTTGTCCTTATTGAATTTCATCTTATTTACTTTAGACCATTTCTCCAGTTTGTCCAGATCATTTGAAGTTTTAATCCTGTCCGCCAAAGCACTTGCAACCCCTCCCAGCTTGGTATCGTCCACAAACTTGATGTGTACTCTTTATGCCATTATCTAAATAAATGATAATTGAACAGAACTGGACCCAGAACTGATCCCTGCACTCGATATGCCCTTACAGCTTGACTGTTTACCACTGATAACTATTCTATGGGAACGTTTTTCCAACCAGTTATGCACCCACCTTATGGTGACTCCATCTAGGTTTTATTTCCCTAGTTTGTTTATGAGAAGAGCATGCGAGACAGTATCAAAAGCCTTACTAATATACCACATCTACTGCTTCCCCCATCCACAAGGCTTGTTACCCTGTCAAAGAATGCATACATATAGATTTCACATAGAGTACCCTCCCCCAACACACATACATGCACTCAGAAAAATGCTGTGTAGCAAGTCCAATAGTGCTCCATGTATGCTATTAATTACCCTGTACTTGTGGATTTATGTTAGCTTTGGAACGATGTTTTCAGTGATGCACATCTTGGTAGCGCATTGTGTGATTATCATACATTCAGTCAGAAAATTCAGTAAGACAGTCAATTAACAGAAATCATATCCATACCTATAACACATACCTAATCTATTCAGAGACAAATCTATTATCTGAACGTGACCCCATATGCCTGAACATCATGCAGCACATATCTCAATGTCAGTATAATATCTGTATTACAATATATATTGCATTTAGTGCCAGGCCATCCTACAAAGTCTGTCAAGAAGCAATGTTCCCCCATTAGTACACCTCTACCCCGATATAACGCTGTCCTCGGGAGCCAAAAAATCTTACCGCATTATAGGTGAAACCGCATTATGTTGAACTTGCTTTGATCCACCGGAGCATGCAGCCCCACCCCCCCGGAGTGCTGCTTTACCGCGTTATATCCGAATTCGTGTTATATCAGGTCGCGTTATATCGGGGTAGAGGGGTATTTGCTGCCAACCCATGTGCAAATTGGAAAAGAGTTCCTATTCTGCTTTTGGAGGGGAGGACACACTGTATCTATGTATCTCCTGAAGTGTATGAGATTTGACTTTGGCCACTTCTCTTTTTAGAAAGACAATGTTCATCTTTCTTCAGCATACTCATAAAGTGAGTAAGCCATGTACACAACAGTGTTCTTCCATCTGCTTATGATGGAAAAATAGGCTAGCAGCTGTTTGGTGTAATTTAACACCAAGCCTTTTTTTTTTTTTTTTTTTTAAACGTGCAAATTATATCCTTTTACTCAGATGCATTCCATACACCAGATGGAAAAATCATACCCCTCTTTTTCCATCACTCAATGAGATCCTCGGAGATAGCTGTTTACCTTACTTCCAGGTTCAATAACCCTGTCCAAATCTACTGGCAATTTGGAGCTTAATAAATGTTGCCTATGTGTTTGTATTGAGCTTTGCCTCTGGTATTTAAACTTTAAGTGATCTGAAACTTTTGCAAAATACAGGAGCGTTTACATGTGCATGTGAATTAGACCTAACCAAAATGTAATTGTAATACTGTTTCACTTTGTCACTAATCAGTCACTGAGCTGTTTGTCACATTCAGCATGGTTATTAGTGATATTGCACACACAATGTATTCTATATGAGTGGGGGATAAAGCACAAAGGTAGTTTTAATTTTTATATTTCTTGGTGAATCAGGAAGCAAGATGTCACCCCTGTCATATTTTTCCAGTGTTGTAGACAATAGGAATGTATGTCTAAGATGAATACGGTTCTGATTAAAAGCCCATTGAAATTCAGTGGATTTTGAATCAGGCCTTGTCTGAAGAGAATGAGTTTAAATATGAATTCACTGATCTGCGGTTTGTTTAAAAAAACGAATGGAAGACTGAGAGAGAGTACCTTATATAGAAAATGAATGATATTATTGGAAAAAGTCTCAAGAAGATGTGATGGGGTTTGGGTTTCATTTTTCTGTGCTTTCATTAGTTGCGGTTCTTCTCTTGTCACATAGGACAGCACTAATTACCTGGTTATTGCCTTGTTTTCTTTGTCATTTGTAACTTGAAGAATCGCAACAGAAATCCCCTCCCTGCTTGAAGGACTTTGCCCTAAAATATCTTATTTGGGACTGTTGTCCACTGTGGTTGAGAATCAAGAAAAAGGTGACAATTTTAGTAATGGATCCATTTACTGACCTCACTATCACTCTTTGCATCGTGATGAATACAATCTTCATGGCACTAGAGCACTATAACATGACAAAAAATTTAAAATTCATGCTTGACGTAGGCAACAAGGTAAGTGAATTCTGACATTCACTATCAAGAATGAATTTATGTATATTTCTACCCAGGATACAAAGAATGGTAGTAAGAAAGAAAGAAATTCATTTATTCATTCTTTGTCTGTTAATTTCCGGGATATGGGATTCCCAAATGTTACTCTTGTTTCACAGTTGTTCTAAACATCCTTTAGAATAAGAGCAGACAAGGCTAGGATTTTTGTTGACAATCTGTTATGATATACATGATACATGTTAAAAGTAGGGTTTGGTGTTCACTTTACTGATGTACCTATATCTATGCTACTATATTTGTGGGAGGGTGGTCTAGAGTTGTGCTCACAGTACCTTTTAGGCAGACATGACTTACTGTTTCTTTTGTCACAGGTCTTTACTGGAATTTTTACTGCAGAAATGATCTTGAAAATCATTGCTCTAGATCCCTACTACTATTTTCAGCAGCGCTGGAATATTTTTGACAGCTTAATTGTCACCGTAAGCTTAATTGACCTGAGTTTACCCACCAAAAGTAAAGGAAGAAAAGAACAAGGAAACGTGTTGGTTTTACGTTCCTTCAAACTGGTAATGGCTCAGATATATTCAGTCTCATAAAACTTTTTGCATGAATACAATAGAGAGGATTTCAGTTCCCCCATTCAGTGCAATTTCTACACCCTCATATTAGGAACTGGAAACTCATTTTGTCTAACTTCAAACCCATTTAAAAGTTTGACAAACAAATATAGCATTTGTATTTCACTGTGAGATGATTTAAAACATGGAATGAAAGGAGTAAAAGAAAAATCCAATGTTAAAATGTAGTTAATGTTGGAGCAGAGAATGAAAAGAATGAAAAACAAATTCAGAGAAACTGAGAGAAGAAATGGAGGAGAAAAAATGTAATAGACATATTTATACTGTATAATCACCATACACTTGTGCTATCCTGGATTTTAGGGAGGTGGTTGGTTTATCTATTCATACACTATATCAGTCTTCTTTTTAGTTAGAAACACTTTATAAAAAAACAAAACAACCTTGGGAAAAGTGCGATTTTTAATTTAAAGTGAAAATGGTATGCAAACTCAATTTTTTTTTGTAAATCTTACAGACCCCTGAAATGGTATTTCAGGTTCATGAAATCTTCAAAATGCATATTTCCCCATCCTTACCTCATTTCAGTTTGGAATGGAAAGTTGCTGTTCTTCATATTAACTATTGCAACAGCAGCTGCTATACCATCTCCAGCAACAATATTTAGTATTGTCTATAGTTCCTTCTCCCTTAATGTACTTTTGCAAGTTGTTGTTCTGCTTGCCAGAGACCACCACAGCAAGCAGCTGCTGAGGAGAAAATGTTGTCAAAATTAAAGGTATGGCTGAAAAGAAAAGAAAATCATGTGACAAACTCTACATAACGTAAGAAAAGATAGGCATCTCACCCTGAGAGAGAGAAATGTGTGAGCCTTTCAAATAAATCAAACAGTCTCAGGCTAAGATTATTTTATAGTGCCTACATGAAAGAATATGGATGTTTTTCTGAATCTGGGCCTCAGGCCCCACTCCTACGAACACTCAAGCATGTAACTTTATGCACATCAAGAGACTTGGAGTTACTCTTGTGTGTAACTGTTCGCAGGATTGGGGCCTGTGATGGATTGGATGGACAAAGGAGGATATAACAGGCATCCTCATTTAAATGTTTTTGGGATGTCTCCTAAACACCAATTTAGGAAAGGCATCCCTGTTCCAGAAAGCACTTAAGCATGTGTTTAACTGACAAACACATACTTAAGTGCTTTTTCGAAGAGGGATGTATTTAAGTGTCAGCTCAAGTGCTTTCCTGAATTGGGATTTTAGCTGGTATTTATTTGTGATTTGTTTGAAGGTATCTCACTTTCTCCCAATGCACAAACAGAGATGTATTGTGTCTATATATAAACTATATAGCAGGGGTCGGCAACCTTTCAGAAGTGGTGTGCCAAGTCTTCATTTTTTCACTCTAATTTAAGGTTTCGCGTGCCAGTAATACATTTTAATGTTTTTAGAAGGTCTCTTGCTATAAGTATAATATATAACTAAACTGTTGTTGTATGTAATGTAAATAAGGTTTTTAAAACGTTTGAGAAGCTTCATTTAAAATTAAATTAAAATGCAGAGCCCCCCGGACCAGTGGCCAGGACCCGGGCAGTCTGCGTGCCGCTGAAAATCAGCTCATGTGCCGCCTTCGGCACGCGTGCCATAGGTTGCCTACCCCTGCTATATAGGCACACATTTTCCCATTTATTTATTTCCCCCTTTGCTCTACCAGTCTACTGTTGCCACCTTGTCTACTGTTGCCACCTTGTCAATCGTATTTGTTACTGGTTCTTCTTTGTGGTAATTTTTTTCTTTTTGATTAATTAGGATTTCTGAGAAAGATCCCATAAGAATTCTATTCTTCAAGATTGGAGATCTATCATTACATTTATCTTTGAAGAAAATTACTTACCTATTATTATTTTCTGAATGCATTGTACTGTGGTTGTAATAGATCATCATTCACCAGCTCAGAATTATAAGATGTTATTGTTTTTACCATTTTATTTTAAAAATGGCAAGGAACTGACTATTTAAAAGATTACAGGCTGTGGAACCTGACATTTGCCAGAGGCAGAAATCTCGAGAGTCATGAGATGTTATAACATCTATAAATACAAAGAACAAGAATTACAGATAAGTAATTACCTTTCTGCATCAGATCCTGATCGAGCAAAGTCCTTTAAGCACATGCTTAATTTTAAGCATGTAAGAAGAGCCATTGAAGTCACATGCTTAAAATTAAGCATATACTTTATGTGGCTTGTTTGTTTAGTGTCTGTGATACTGTGGTGATGGATGCTATAAAAACTTAAGATAGATCCTTGGCCTGATTTACAGAGGTGCTGAACAGCTATGACTCCTATTTAAGTCAATGGGAATTGTGGGTGCTCAGCATCTCTAAAATTCAGGACATTTGCATGTAAATATTTGGTTATTGAAAATGGAAATAAAGTACAGATTATGATAAACAAGAACTTAAGTTCTGATTCTAGAATATGTGAAAATGCAGGAAGAAGGAAATGCAACAACTTGCTTGCCTGGGAAACTCACAATGGAAGGTGGTAATAAATTGCTACTAGTGGTATGGTAAACGTTTATGTTATGGAATTGTGCAAAGACCACAACCAGGATTGTGGCATCATGGTGCTAAAAGACACACAGATGAAGAGAAGGTGACAGAGAGATATATACAAATCAGTAGTCTATATTACATTGATCATATACTGACTTAAAATACCCTACATTTCATAGTGTTTGAGTAGTTTGAAATGTCTGCATAATGGTTTTAACCATTTTTAAACAGTACAAAATTAAGAATATCTAATCTTCTGTTCTCTAATGCTATGTTTTATGTTTATACACAGCTGAGGGTCTTCAAACTGGCAAAGTCCTGGACAACTTTGAATACACTTATTAAAATCATTGGTAACTCAGTGGGTGCTGTGGGAAACCTTACCCTGGTTCTGGCGATCATAGTCTTTATTTTTGCTGTAGTAGGAATGCAACTTTTTGGGAAAAGCTACAAAAAACATTGTGAAAAAATAAGTGACGATTGCAAGCCACGTTGGCATATGATGGATTTTCTCCACTCATTCCTTATTATATTCCGAATTCTGTGTGGAGAATGGCTCGAAACCATGTGGGATTGTATGGTGGTAGCTGGGCCACCATTATGCCTTATTGTCTTCTTGCTGGCCATGGTGATAGGAAACCTAGTGGTGAGTTTCCAGATATGTTTCTCTCTTTATTGCCTGTACAGTATACAATATACTGACTTATAGAGATAAGGTAGGTGAGGTAATATTTTTTATTGGACCGACTTCTGTTGGTGAGAGAGACAAGCTTTGGAGCTTACACAGAGCTCTTCCTCAGGTCTGGATTCAGCAGACCTGAAGAAGAGCTCTGTGTAAATTCAAAAGCTTGTCTCTCTCACCAACAGAAGTTGGTCCAGTAAAACATATAGCCTCACCCATCTTGTCTCTCTAATATCCTGGGACCAACACAGCTACAAAACACTGCATAATCTACTGACTTGTCTTTCTGTGAATGGTAGGTCTCCCAGAGATGGTGGTAAAGGGGCCACCCCATGTCAATTGTGCTCTAGTAAATCCCCTGTTTGTCTTTCACCTGTGGAACTCGTGTTCATATTTAAAGTAAGACACTTTCAATATTGCATCACTGAACCTTTTCACAACCCAATATTCATTCCAATGGGGAACAATTTTCTAACAGAAAAAAATTACTAGCAACAATTTTCTTTTTCATCTCAAGACTTTGGTGGAAATAATCACTAAGGTCTGAATGCTCAAAAGGAGTTAGGCTCCAAATGTCTACTTAGGCTCCTAACTTCTATTGAAATCAGTGGAAGTTATTGATAGATAAAAATAGAAGCTAGGCTCCTAACTTCCATTAATAGTTTCCATTGATTTCAATGGGAGTTAGATGCCTAAATAGAAAGTAGGAACCTAACTCCTTTTGAGAACGCTGTCCTGTGATTGCATATCACAACCTGTTTTTTGTTTAAGAACTTTTCTCTTCTGAGTTCTTTGCAGGCAATCCCTGGGCCCACACAGGAACCCACTGAAATCAGGATTCTGCCAGAACATAGCTCAATGCAGGCTCATAGTTCAGTTCTCTTTAGATGCAAGACATCGGATCTGCTTCTCCTCTTTCTTATAGTTGGCTAAATCAGAAGTAAATACACTAAAATCAGTGTTATTGCCCTACTGTAAAAGTAGAGTTCCTGAGAGAAAACTAACTCTCAGATGAAATTTTCATTTCCAAAAGGGCTTTGAATTACTTTTGTCGGCTTTCTGCGGAATCTCTTGTTTGCTTGTTTGTTTTTAAACAAATATTAAGATGTGAACATTGTCTTTTGTGTGGGAATAATAAAAACCTTAATCTGGAAGTAAGTTGGAAAGTACATGTCAGTAACTTAAGAGCCCCAAACATTATAAGGATGTTTTAATTTATCCCCAAAACAAGCAGTACAAACCCAGGATATTCAGAGATAATGAAAAACATCAGCCTAGGATGTTTACATGGCATCTTCACACGCATACTCCCACATTTGCAAGCATAGTGCAAAATTAAATATATAAAAAAGACTCATAAGGGGATACAAGACCTGATTCTTCTTTTGCTTACACCAGTGTCAGGAGTTACTCCATTGGAGGAAGTGCGAGGAGGATCATGACCAAAGATTCTCATTTTACATTTTAAAATAGTAGATTGGAGCTGGCAGTGATCTCTTTTTAAAAGAGAAGCTTAGTGCAATAAAGCCAGAAACACATAGGAGCCTGGGAATGAGAAAAGGGAAAGGGGAAGTGGGCAGCGTAACTTGGGTTCCACCAGTGGAATCTGGGTTGTGGGAGCTGCCAGTCTCTCTGTGGTGGAAGTCTGCTTGGAGATGCGAAGCTCATGGCTGACACGCACAGCTCTGAATGTGGGCAGGGGAGAATCAGGATGGGTGAAGGACATGTTAATCAGTGCATCTGCTTCCTACAGAGCTCCTAGGGAGTCCTGGATGGAACTTAAAGCTGTCAGAAATCTTGTGTGGCAGCAGGGTGAGGGGATGTATGGTACCCACCTGGGGATGACTGTCTCTCCGAAAGCAAAGCGTCATAAATAATCAGGGGGCTCTGTTCAGCTAAAGAATGTCCAGCAGGGGACTTGATAACAAGCTACCAGCACCCGAAGGGTTTAAACTCCAAGGAAGGGGTAGATTTATTTAGTGTGGGTTTTGGACCCAGTGCAAATCCGAAGCAGCTCCACTCAGGTCTGGTGGCATTTCACCTAAGAAAACCATCGTGAGACTAAAATCAGGCCCTCACTATTCTTTACTATGCTGAATCTGTGCTCTTAGCCTAATACAGGGGGTGATAGTTCTACTGTACAAATCATCTCCAGCTTCCTTTTGCCAATTCTGGCCAGCTAAAGGAACAGTGCCCCCATAATTATGTATATCAGTAACTTTTGTAATTGTCTCCCCCTCAAGGAATTGATGGAATGTTGTGATACACCAACTTTTTTTTTCTTTTACACCACTTGGAAGTGCTCCCAGGAGACTGTGACTCTGAGGCAAAAATTAAAGGTTCTTCAGTTGCTAGGCCTCATAAGCTGCAGCACCTGGTGGGTCCCAATATGCACTTGGTGAATTGCCTCCAAATGCCATACTCTTCCCAGTTCCCTCAGACCCACTGTCTCCCGGACCCTCTTCTCACCAACATCTTTCCAGCTGCCATAAAATCTTCCCTCCTTCAATTGACATTACTTCTCAACTCATCCATCACAGCTGATACTATTAGAATTTATTCCCAGACAAAAAATATGTTAAGCAGGAGGGTGTATAACAGTGATTTAAAGGTAATAAACATTGTAAGAATGTTGCAATCATCCCCAAAACAAACTTTATAAACAGAATGTTCAGAATTCAGGATAAGCTTAAAGGAACTCTGAACATATTAAGATACGGAAATGCACAGTTAATGTACCCAAACAACCTAACTCTTTCCTATAGTGATGCCAGGCAATAACCATAAAAATCATTGATGCATTTTAATGCTTCTTGTTCCAGATTAGATTAAAGTGATTAGACGTGTTAGATTTGTTTAATCTTTTTTTCCCCCTCCACGTATCACTACAGGGCCAAGGTTAAGGCTCTTTGTGTGCTGTACCTGGGCGTTCCATGTTTGGACTTTTTAAACTCAAGATTTATCTCTGCCAAGTTTTGCATAGATAGATAATACATGAATTGAAAACATTTAAGACAAAAAGGGCTGACAGAGTGCTAAATTTTTTTGTGTAATTTTAACTCATGTTAATGGATTTACTTGTAAATGCTCAGACAATTCATTCAATACTCAAAGAGTAAATGCTGTAATTTTGGGGAAGATGCAGAGTATTCTTCATACAAATACAAAAAGATTAAATTCTTGTTTGAAGAGCAAAACTCCACTCAACCTTAATTATATAGTCATGACCACAATTTATTATTATTTTACCATTACTATTATTAACATTTTAAAACATGTTGCAGTAGAATTGTGTGATTTTCATACACAAACCTATATTACAGAAAAGGTCAGTTTTTTGCCACAAAAATGTTTTTTGTTTTTTATTTTTTGGAGGATCATGAAAACATACCCTTATGAGAGCTAAATATGCTCCATGAAAAATAATTTTATGAACAATAATAATTTTGTTTTGTCTTAAGGTTGATGCATTAAGAACAAATTGTTTAGAAACTGACTAATCTTCAAGCCTCCTATTTTAATTTCAAAATTATATTGCCATGATTTTCTTTTCACTTCAATTATTTTCAGGTTCTCAACCTGTTCATTGCACTACTGCTGAACTCCTTCAGTGCTGACAACCTCCAAGCACCCGAAGATGATACAGAGATGAACAACCTTCAGATTGCATTTGCTCGGATCCACAAAGGACTTCGCTTGCTGAAACACGCAACATGGGATTACTGTTGTGGAAAGCTCCGGCAACCAAAGAAAGTCACCAAAGAGAAAATGAAATTGGCTGCTGAGAACACATGTGTGGAGATTGGGAAAGAAGGGAAGAATTGTAAAGAAAATCACAGTAACAATGTGACTGAGAAGAATGGTGAGAAATGCTCAGTTAGCATTCTTGAAGATTTTATCACCAACCCCAACATGTTTGTCTGCGTCCCTATTGCTGAGGCAGAATCTGATAGTGAGGACTATGAAGATGATAATAATTCAAGTACATTCACAGAAATGGAGTACAGTAAACAGGTAAGAAGCCTATTCAGGAGAAGATGTTTGAGACTACAGGCTCTTTAATGGAGCTGGCAAAGGCATAGCATGATCCAGCTGCAGGAAGATGAATTTAGAAAAATTCAAAAGAGAACTAAAGTGTAATTTTTCAAAAGTGAGGGTAATTACCCATTGGAAGAACTTACTAAGAGGTATGGTCAATTTTCCATCTCTTGGAGTCCCTGTGGGTCTTGGTATCAGGGCATCCCGGCGACGTCGATCAGAGATTTACAGTAGCAGTGTCAGCGCGGGTCACGGGGTGCCATTGGTGCTGCATCTAGCATACACACAACCCGAGCCCTCCAGTTCCTTCTTAACTGTCCTCAGCTGAAGACAGAGCCCTGGGGCAGTGTTCCTCACTCTTCCAAACCTTTCAGAAAAAAATAATGTAATTAGTTAGTTAGTCATATAGAAAGTTATAGTTAATGTAGTGTTAGTTTTTATTAACCCCCCCCCCCACCAAAAAAGTTTACTTTTTATCTGTTTATCCTCCCCACACTGGGGGCGGTTAACCATTAAGATGCCTGGCTCCCCAGGCTTTAAGCAATGCGGCTCCTGCCACAAAGCAATGCCCATTTCGGATGGACACTCTTTGTGTGTTCGTGTTCTTGGGGAGGCGCACATCCCACAAAAATGCGCCCACTGTAGCAATCTGAAAGCAAGAGCCCAGCATGACCAGGATCTCAAACTCAATGATCTTGATGGAGAAATCTCTCCAAACTGAGCCAGACCAANCCCCCCCCCCCCCCCCCCCCCCCCCCCCCCCCCCCGCAGGGACAGGAGACATGCCTTCCTCTAAAAGACTAAAGAAAAGGGCGCAGACGTCTCTGAAGAGAGCACCGCAGAAACAATGGAAGTCTTCTGCCAGGTTGCTACCCCCGATGCCGACACATTCTTGGATGAGCACCTACGATTCTCTAGGCACCTCTGGCACTGCCAAGTCCCGAGTGAAGGAGATGGAGTCAAGGCACAGACGGTGACATGCCTCCTCTACAGCACCAAATTCACCCGTAAGGGACCCGGTACCAAGCATCTCCTTAGGCACCATACCTCCTCGCCCGGTACTGACATCACCGAAAACCAAGTCAGCACCAATCGCGACGACTAAACCAACACGACACCTGACGGCACTGGCGTCAGCACCAATGAGAGCCCCCTCATTAGCACCGCCAGTACTGACATCAGAACCACCACAGAATCTACTGCAACAGAGACTTGGCCATCTCACCGGCACTGCAGTCCCCACTACTCAGTACCGAGAGCTCTCCGGTAAGTTATAGAGGAGATCCCCATACTTTTCATGGCACGGTACACTTGTCCAGTGAAGGCGATGATGATGTGCAGGAACCATGCACTTTCTCGCCGCGCCACTCATCGCCGAAAGACCGACGACCAACCTGGAGCTAGGTGGGCCTAAATACCCTTTCAACCACCCGGCTCAACCGTGGACTGCCGTGGATGTATCCACCTATGGCCTTCCCAATGCAATGGGCACATTGGGCACCCTGGGCAACTTACAGGGGCCCCCACTGCAGGCCACCCATGGCTCACAGAGGAGAGCTGAGGTCTAATCCCATGTCTCCCACCCGGCAGCCAATGGAGGCTCAGGAGGTTGGGGATGACACAGAAACAGCCACTGATGAGGAAGCGACATCTCCTGCTCATAATTCTTCCTCCTTCCCAGATGAGGCAATCATGCCACTGCCGCCTACCTCAGCGGGTGATTTCAAACAGTTCCAGGAACTGTTTAAGTGAGTCACCAAAGCCAGGACATCCCGTTGGAGGAAGTGCAGACATACCAACACAAGCTTGTACAAATCTTAGAAGCTGCATCTACTTCCAAAATCACCCTGCCCATCAATGATGCATTTTTGGAACCAGCAGAGACAGTTTGGCAAACACTGGCCTCAATTTGGCCGACATGCAAAAGGGCAGATAGAAAGTATTACATCCCCGCCAAAGGGATGGACTTCCTGTTCTCACACTTGCCTCCCAACTCCTTGGTGGTTGACACTGCTAATAAGCGTGGCAAACAACAACAGTTTAGATCGACCCCACAAGAGGCTTGACCTCTTTGGACAAAAAATTTATTCCTCAGTGACATTACAATTCCGGGTCGCCAACTGTTCGGCCTTGCTGGGCAAATACAATGATGATAATTATTGGAAACTTAGGTTGTTCACAGCGGTGCTCCCCATGGAGAAACAATCTCAATTTCAGGCCATTGTAAGTGAGGGTCAACTCATAGCTAAAACAGCCCTCCTAGCATCTTCAGACGTCGCGGACACAGCAGCCAGAACCACGGCCATAGTCATGTGTCAGGCATCCTGGTTACAGTCCTCTGGCATATGTAAAGAACTCCAAACCTATCATTCAACCAAGAGAAGCTATTTTCAAACAAGACTGATGAGGTCCTCCACTCAATGAAAGATTCTCGAGCCACTCTTCGCACTTTAGGGATCTACACTCCACCTGCTAAGAGAAGATGATACCAGCCTTATCGGAGGAACAGGGTGTGACGGTACCTCCCCTAAGGCTTTGTGGGAATATGATATAACTGGAATAGGGTTTTGCTACATAGGCCATATAACATATCTATGTAAAGGGTATGATCTACTGGTTATGTTCACCCTAGTTGTATACAGGCACCATTTGTGTGTTCAAAGTTATGAACATTGGCTGTGTAATTGCTTGATTCCTAAGGGGCCTCAGTTAGAACATTTGATGATGTCTTGGGAAAGGAATGTGCAAATTAGGTGTTCAGTCAGGGGGCACTTAACAGACAAAAGAGCTTGGAAGATTCCAATCCACATCAGAAGTCTACCTGAGGACGTTCAAGGCAGCATGTGGGTAATGGCTGCTACCTGCAGTCCTGAGTCATGCATGGGCATGTGACCTGCCCATGTGATTTTGAATCTCCATTCTGTGACAGGATTCTACAGAGGGAGAGGAGGGGGTCTCCACCCACAAGAGACAGTCTATTTAAACCTGTGGGAGACCCCTCCATTTTGTCTTCAGCTGGCTAAAGAAGGAGCCTCTCCACCCCCACAGGACACTTGAAGGAAACTGAAAACTACAGGGGGTGTGAGTGATTGCTGGACCCAGGCTAAAAGAAGATTAGCCTGTAAAAGAGAACATTTTGGAACTGGTGAGGATCTTATCTGTATTTAGTGCAATTAGACATAGATTTGCGTATTTTATTTTATTTTGCTTGGTAACTTCTTTTGTTCTGTCTGTTACTACTTGAAATCACTTAAATCCTACTATCTGTATTTAATAAAATCACTTTCTACTTATTAATTAACTCAGAGTATGTATTAATACCTGGGGGAGCAAACAGCTGTGCATATCTCTCTATCAGTGTTATAGAGGGCGAACAATTTATGAGTTTACTCTGTATAAAGCTTATACAGAGTAAAACGGATTTATTTGGGTTTAGACCCCATTGGGAATTGGGCATCTGAGTGTTAAAGGCAAGCAGACTTCTGTGAGCTGTTCTCAGGTAACCCTGCAGCTTTGGGATAGGTGGTTCAGACTCTGGTCTGTGTCTGAAGCAGATAGGTGTGTCTGGCTGTCAGCAAGACTTTGAGTGCTGGAACTACCTGTAGCTGGCAGGGGAGAATAGAACCAGAGGTAGCCTTTGTACATCAGCTGGCAGCTCCCAAGGGGGTTTCTGTGAACCAACCCGTCACACAGGGATTCCTCTTCCAACTGATGACAACAGCATCAATACAAGAACCAACGATATCGCCAAGGTTGCAGTGATGGAGAGCACCTCAAGCTCAACCATAGACTTCTCAATCGGCTCCGCCCAGGCCACAATTTTGAAGTTTTGGTTGAGGGTCTAGATGATCTCCCTCACCAGGCAGCACTTTCACCTGATCCGTCCCCATGCTTTGGTCACTGCCTTCACCCATTCTACCACATCTGGGCATCAATAACCACAGACCAATTGGTGTTAGAGATTGTACAATCGGGGTATACCATCCCCTTTACCTCCCCTCCCCATCCCTCTTCAGGGACCCTTCTCATGAGCATCTGTTATGACAAGAAGTCAATCATCTTCTACAACTAAGTGCCGTGGAACAAGTGCCTTTGCAATACAGGGGGAAGAGGTTCTACTCCCACTACTTCTTGACCCAGAAGAAGAATGGGGGATAGAGACCTATCTTGGATCTCAGAAAACTCAACAAGTTCATACACACTCAAAAGTTCAAGGTGGTGACACTGGGCACAATACTTCCAGTGCTGCAAAAGGGGGACTGGTTTTCAGCCCTCAACCTCCAAGATGCTTATTTTAATATTACCATATACCCTTCTCACAGGAAATTCCTGTGTTTCACGGTAGAACACGAACACTTCCAAGAGTTTTCTCCAAAAACTTAGCAGTAGTAGCGGCACATCTAGGCAAACAGGGAATAATGATTTTCCCTTACCAGGACCATTGCCTTTTCAAAGGCCCAATTCAACAAGAAGCACTGTACTCAGTCCAGACGACGATTGCACAATTCAGGGATCTAGGGCTACAGATAAATGAATGAAAATCCACTCTAATCCCTGTCCAACAACTGGACTTCGTCGGGGCACATCTCATAGACTCATAGACTTTAAGGTCAGAAGGGACTATTATGATCATCTAGTCCGACCTCCTGCACAACGCAGGCCACAGAATCTCACCCACCCACTCCCATAACAAACCCCTAACCTATGCCCGAGTTATTGAAGTCCTCAAATTGTGGTTTAAAGACCTCAAGGGGCAGAGAATCCTCCAGCAAGTGACCCGTGCCCCACGCTGCAGAGGAAGGCGAAAAACCTCGACGCCATAGAAGCCAAGGCATCCCTGCCCCTGAACAGATTCACAACTCTGACAAACCTTATCTCAGAGGTACAATTCAGCACCCAAATACCGGCTCGTACTGTCCAGCAACTGCTAGGACACATGGCAGCCACAACATTTGTGGTACAACACGCAAGACTACATATGTGCTGCCTACAGGGCTGGTTGAGCTCAGTATACATACCCAGCAAGCACAGCCTACACAAGCGTCTGATAGTACCACCCCATGTCTTGGACTCTACGCTGGTGGACAACATCAGAAAATGTTTGCATAGGCATCCCATTCCAACAGGAACCCCCATCAATAGTAATCACGATTGATGCTTCGCTGCTAGGCTGGGGCGCCCACATGCATCAGCATATGGTTCAAGGCAAATGGTCTCTTGCTGAGACTCATCATATCAATCTACTAGAGCTATGCACGGTCCGCAATGCCTGCAGACATTTCCTACCTCACATAAAGAACAAATTCATTCACATCATGACCGACAACATTGCATGCATGTTTTACATCAGTCGCCAAGGAGGCACTCAATCACACTTGATATGCACTGAAGCCATGAAACTGTGGAACTGGTGCAAACACCACAACATAAACATTTTTGCCTCATACCTTCCTGGGTGTCAGAACGCAACGGTGGACATACTAAGTAGGTACTTCTCTCGAGACCACGAATGGGAAATGAATGGGGGAGTCTGGCTGTCCACTTTCCGCCAGTGGGCCCTCCCCTCATTGACTTGTTCACATCCCCAATGAACCGCAAATGCACAATGTTCTGTTTGAGAGCGGGAATGGGACCCTGGTCACTGGGGGACAGCTTTCTCATCAAATGGGATGCACACCTCATGTACGCTTTCCCACCAATTCCACTGATATCACACGTGATACACAACATAAGAACAGACCAGGCCAAGGTTATCCTCATAGTCCCGACATGGCCCAGACAAGCATGGTACCCTTATCTGATGTACATGGCAATATGCGCCACTTGAGCTCTTCCTCGTCATCTGGACCTGCTGTCTCAGAACAATGGTCACACTCTTCCCCTGAATCCAGAGAAACTCCACCTACAAGCATAGCTCCTGCATGGTTCCATCATGGCAAACTAGCCTGCTCAGAACAAGTTAAACGCGTGTTACTAAACAGCAGGAATGTGACCACATGTAATACTTACCTTAAAAAATGGGAGAGATTCTCCTCCTGGAGTCAAGAAAAACACTTGATGGCCTCCACAGCACCACTACCATTAGTGTTGGAATACCTACTGGAGCTGAAATGCTTAGGTTTAGCAATGAGCTCGATCAAAGTCCATCTTGCAGCCATTACTGCATTCCATCATGAGATTGACAGGACCTTGATCTTCGCACACCCAGTTACTAAACGCTTCCTCACAGGTCACCAGAACATTTACCCAGAAGTTTGTCAACCTACCCCGGCCTGGGACCTCAATCTGGTTTTGAAATGCCTCACCAGACCACCATTTGAACCCTTAGCCAACTGCTCCCTGCTGCATTTGTTCATGAAAGTGGCCTTTCTGGTTGCTATTACTTCCGCCAGATGGGGAAGTGAGATGGGGGAGCTCATGCCAATCCTCCCTACACAATATTCTCCAAAGATGTCACACTACGTCCGCACCCAAGATTCCTACCGAAAGTAACAGCCTTCCATATAAACCAACCAATCCATCTTCCCACATTCTATCCCAAGCCTACAGCACTCCGACAGTGGCCATTTTGCATACTTTGGACGTTAGGCGTGCATTAGTGTTTTACCTGGGAAGGACCAACCCTTCCCGGAAACCTCCTAGCTTTTTGTTTCTACTACAGAGCGTTCGAAAGGATGCATAATATCAACTCAGAGATTGTCTAAATGGCTCTCCACATGCATTCATCAGTGTTATCTTATTCGGAACATGGACCCTCCTGCGCACATCAGAGAGCATTCCACACGATCGGTTTCTACCTCGATAGCGTTCCTCAACAATGTTTCGATATTAGAGATTTGTAGGGTGGCCACTTGGGCCTCTGTCCACACATTCACTGAGCACTATGCAATCACTCCAGACTCCAGGGCTGACACCATAGTTGGCCTAACCGTACTTACCTCTATGAATCAAATGAACCCGAAGTCCCTGCTGCCTTCTGAGGGGCACTGCTCTACAGTCACCTGAAATGGAGCACCTCCAGGACAGCACTCGAAGAAGAAGAGAAGTTTACTCACTTTGTGCAGTAACTGAGGTTCTTCGAGATGTGTGTACCTGTGGGTGCTCCACTACCCGCCCTCCTCCCCTCTACTTCGGAGTTCACAGTTGGGAATCTGTGGTAGAGAAGGAACTAGAAGGTCGTGCGCACACTAAACGCAGCACCAACGGCACCATGAGACACCTACTGTGCACACACAGACACTGCTACCGTAAATCTCCAGTCAATGATGCTGGGACATACCGACATCTGAAGTAGAGCACCCACAGGGACACACATCTTGAAGAACCTTAATTACTGCACAAGGTGAGTAACTTTCTCATCTATGTTCAGCATCAGTAACCTGGTGGAGAGGAAATTTATTTGTTGGATAAAGTACACAGTGTCAAGGGCTCAAACTGTAAACTTGTAACAAGGAGGCCTCACCTTTTTTGTCCAAACAGCATGTCCCAGAAAATAATCTTTAGAACAAGTTTGATGGGTTAAGAATGGAATGGCTCTGTCAGACTTATGTTTATTATATTATAGTGCATAGAATCACATTTCTTTATATTTGTCTGCATTTTTGCAGTTCCCTTTTAACTATGGAGTCATGACTGACTATGACTCTAAAATGTTCCCCTTCTGGTCCTGAAGGCTGCTACATAGTTATACTGAGTTCCTCACTAAGTCCAGATGCAAAGATTCCCATTGACATCAGTATGCTTTGGATCAGGCCTGGCTAAACTGTGGGTTCCATAATTTATTTTAGGTCACCAATGAAAACTTTTCCCCCCTTTGTTTCCCTCTGTAAAAATAGAGATACTGAAAATGAGCAGTTCAAGGTGCTTTGTGTTCCATTTGGAGAGTTCTATAGGTCTGTTTCATCTTACGCTGGGGTTACATTCCGCAGTCAGCGCCTAAAGCGAAAATCGCGTATAGTCAAAATTACATTGAGTGTAATGGCGGGCGGAATCGCCCGCACTACAGAAACAGTATTTAAATTATTTTTCTCTTTTTTGTTTTTGTTTTTTTGTTTTTGCCAACCGCATAAAGCTGAAATCGCGCATGTTAAATGCGCCTAAGATGCGACAGACCTGTACTTTAAAATTATGTGTGTCATCCCTCTGCCACTAAAAAGAAAAGAGAAAATAAAATAAACACATCTAAAATTATCTTCAGCAGGAAAACCACCTGAGACAGAGGGGAGAACAATGTAAAAGACCAGGAGCTTGGTGTAAAGGATCTGAGATTTCCTCTGGAAACTTAAGTGAGTTTAACATAGGTAAACAATGGAAGACTGGATCATCATCTCTGCTACAAAAAGAGGTAACACTGTGTTCATATCTAACATGGAATCACCAACATTAGTTGACTTCTTTTATATCTGTTTCATTTTTTCAGAATCTTATAAAGATCATTAATCAATAAATAATTTTGTACTTTAAATTTTGTATTTATTACCCTATTTTGTGTTAATGCACAAGAACTCTCTAATTTACTAGTCATAGAATCATAGAAGATTAGAGTTGGAAGAGACCTCAGGGGGTCATCTAGTCCAACCCCCTGCTCAAAGCAGGACCAACCCGAACAAAATCATCCCAGCCAGGGCTTTGTCCAGCCAGGCCTTAAAAACCTCTAAGGATCGAGATTCCACCACCTCCCTAGGTAACACATTCCAGTGCTTCACCACCCTACTAGTGAAATAGAGTTTCCTACTATCCAACCTAGACCTCCCCCACTGCAACTTGACACCATTCTTCCTTGTTCTGTCATCTGCCATCACTGAGAAGAAGCCTAGCTCCATCCTCTTTGGAACCCCCCGCCCCCACTTCAGATAGTTGAAAGCTGCTATCAAATCCCCCCTCACTCTTCTTTTCTGCAGACTAAATAAGGCCAGTTCCTTCAGCCTCTCCTTATAAGTCATGTGCCCCAGCCCCCTAATCATTTTCGTTGCCCTCTGCTGGACTCTCTCCAATTTGTCCACATCCTTTCTGTAGTGGGGGGGGCCCAAAACTGGATGCAATACTCCAGATTTGGCCTCACCAGTGCCAAATAGAGGGGAATCATCACTTCCCTTGATCTGCTGGCAATGCTCCTACTAATGCAGCCCAATATGCAGTTAGCCTTCTTGGCAACAAGGGCACACTGTTGGCTCATATCCAGCTTCTCATCCACTGAATCCCCAGGTCCTTTTCTGCAGAACTGCCGCTTAGCCAGTCAGTCCCCAGCCTGTAGCAGTGCATGGGATCCTTCCGTCCTAAGTGCAGGACTCTGCACTTGTCCTTGTTGAACCTCATCAGATTTCTTTTGGCCCAGACCTCCAATTTGTCTAGGTCACTCTGGACCCTATCCTTACCCTCCAGCTTATCTACCTCTCCCTCCAGCTTAGTGTCATCCACACTTGCTGAGGGTGCAGTCCATCCCATCATCCAGATCATTAATGAAAATGTTGAACAAAATCGGCCCCAGAACCAACCCATGGGGCACGCCGCTTGCTACCTGCTACCAATTAGACATTGAGCCATTGATCACTACCCATTGAGCCCGAAGATCTAGCCAGCTTTCTATCCACTTTATAGTCCATTCATCCAATCCATACTTCTTTAATTTGCTGACAAGAATACTGTGGGAGACCATATCAAAAGCTTTGTTAAAGTCAAGGTATGTCATGTCCACCGCTTTCCCCCATATCCACAGAGCCAGTTATCTCATCATAGAAGGCAATCAGGTTCGTCAGGCATGACTTGACCTTGGTGAATCCATGTTGACTGTTCCTGATCACCTTCCTCTCCTCCAAGTGCTTCAGAATGGATTTCTTGAGGACCTGCTCCATGCTTTTTCCGGGGACTGAGGTGAGGCTGACTGGTCTGTAGTTCCCTGGATTCTCCTTCTTCCCTTTTTTAAAGATGGGCACTATATTTGCCTTTTTCCAATCGTCCCCCAATCACCATGACTTTTCAAAGATAATGGCCAATGGCTCTGCAATCACATCAGCCAACTCCCTTAGCACCCTCGGATGCATTGTATCTGGCCCCATGCACTTGTGCCTGTCCAACTTTTCTAAATAGTCCTTAACCTGTTCTTTCACCATTGAGGGCTGCTCACCTCCTCCCCATACCATGCTGCCCAGTGCAGCAGTCTGGGAGCTGACGTTGTCTGTGAAGACCGAGGCAAAAAAAGCATTGAGTACTTCAGCTTTTTCCATATCATCTGTCACTAGGTTGCCTCCCTCTTTCAGTAAAGGTCCCACACTTTCCCTGACCACCTTCTTGTTGCTAACATACCTGTAGAAACCCTTTTTGTTACCCTTCACATCCCTTGCTAGCTGCAGTTCCAGTTGTGTTATGGGAGTCCCCAGATATCTTAGCCACACAGGTGTTCACAATTGCATCATAACATCACTAATAAATTTAGCTGCATTAGTTGTATTTAGCTTGAAGTATTCTGTCTCAGTGGTGAAGGGTAGAGTAAGTGGATTTCAGTGAATGGAAATGGCACAATGCTGTATTTATAAATATTGATATAAAACATTAATAGGAAGAGAAATAGTCCTGAGTTACTGAAACAATGTGAAATAATTTTATTCAACAAGATCACTATAAAATTAACATCGCCTACTGTATTTTTCTTGAAATCTGAATTATTGAAATAAAAAGGTGTTAAAAGATTATCCCAGAAAATTCTGGTGTGTCCAGTGTGTTCTTTCTATTTGAATTAGAAGAACTTCAAGTGAATGCTGTATATGTAATCATGAGTATTCAGCTTTGAAAATTGCTCCTTCAGTCAGAGAAAGGAAACATACCATGTGGCCTGTGAGACCAATCAAAACAGGTCAAATTTCAAGCACAGAATATTTTAAATGAATTGCTCACAAATAAACTAAAGTCCAATGATTATTCACAGAAATATTTTGGAGAGTAATTTTGAACAATGAATATATACAATTTGGAAACAGTAAAAATAATTGAATACATTATTAGTTCTTCGAGGGCTTGCTCATATCGATTCCAATTAGGTATGCGCATGTTGCGTGCACGATCATTGGAGAATTTTTACCCTAGCAACACCCGGTGGGTTGGCTGTGGAGCCCCCTGGAGTGGCGCCTTCATGGCGCTGGATATATACCCTAGCCGACCCATCGCCCCCTCAGTTCCTTCTTACCGCCTGTGACAGTGGTTGGAACTGTGGAGCGCGGCATAGCTGTCCTCCACTCTCCCTAGCTTTACTTCCTGGTTTAAATTGTTGTAGTTAGATAGTTATATCGTTATAGATTTAGTGTAAATAGTAGTAGTTCATAGTTGTAGATTTAGTTATAGATTTAGTTTTATAGGTGTTAGCGGGTTGGAAGGGGTCCCTCTCCTCCCGGTGTGCCGCTGGGGCTCATGCCCAAGGCTCTGGGTTTCAAACCATGCTCAGCCTGTTCAAAGCCTATGCCAACGGGAGATCCCCACGACTCTTGTTTAAAGTGCCTCGGGGAGTCTCACCAGACCGAAAAGTGCAAGATCTGTAACGCTTTCCGTCCTCGAACCAAAAAGGAGCGTGACTTTAGACTTAAACAGCCTTCGGCACGCCAGGTTCCGGCACCAAGTGCCTCGGTGCGCAGAGCTCTGGCGGCGACCACAAGTACTGCACCGCGCGCAGACACGGATAAAGTTCCACGGCACCGGCCTTCCCTGGCACCACGGCCACAGGCACCTCGGCGCAGTTCCCTGTCCCTGGGTCAGAAGAGACCTCGGAAACCGGAGGGGGCTGCCTCCCAACAGCAGGCACCAGCACCCCCCTTACCAACCTCGGAGTCGCGTCCGGTACTGGAGCGACCGAGGACACAGGCACCGATATCGGCACCGTTGACTTCGGCACCGGCAGAAAGCCCGTTGAGTCCGGCGCGGACTGGCTCCCCGACCCGCACTGTGGTTGAGCCCTGTCTTCCATCAACGCCGGAGACGTTTACGACGGCGAGGGACCTCCTTGCCCTCACAGAACTGGCACCGACTCAGACTACGGTACCGCGTCTCACCTGTGCGGTGCGATCTAGGGGCAAGTCAGCCCTATTACGTCCACCATCTCTGAGCGTGGACTCTCAGCACCGCTCCCGATCTAGGAGTAGGTCCCGGCGCCGCTCGCAGTCCCGGCACCGTTCTCCATCATGGCACCGGTCGTACTCGCAGCGCAGATCTTCCTCCCGGTGCCGTTCCACCTCACGGCACCGCCCAGGACATCGGTACTGTTCCAGTTCCCAGCGCCGCTCCCGGCACCGATCAGAGCGCCGATCATGTTCGAGAAGCCACTCCCGGCACCACTCCCGAAGGCGATCTTCATCAAGATCCAGGTCTGGCTCTCAGTACCGGCATGATCATCGGCACCGTTCCCAGGCACGCTCCGCACCGCCCTGGCCCTCACGATCAGCCTCACGCTCCTCCCAGTCGGACGGCGCCTCCTGGTCAGCCTATCTCGCACCGGGCCAAGCAGCAGACAACCTGGGTCACTGGCAGGAGGGGGCCGAGGACCCTAACCAGGAGCCTGCACAGTGGTCTTTCTGGACCCCGTGGGCATACCACCAAGCCCAAGGGGTTCCACCTGCAGCCTCCCGCTCAGCACATTCGGAGCCCCGAGTACCGGAGGCCACCATCAGTCAGCCCCGCCCGGGCGGTATAGAGGCTTCTGCGCCCACTCCTACGCAGGCCCCAGACCCTGCTCTGATTGATCCTGAGCATCTTGACTCAGCGCAGTTGGACCCACCACAGGATCCA
The DNA here is from genome assembly GCA_003942145.1 of Platysternon megacephalum. Classification (NCBI taxonomy): domain Eukaryota; kingdom Metazoa; phylum Chordata; order Testudines; family Platysternidae; genus Platysternon; species Platysternon megacephalum. The sequence continues at coordinate 24,774 of QXTE01000645.1, read as the reverse complement.
TTAGCCCCTGTAGCATCTTCCTCATCTTCTCCAGATGAGGCGGTGGCAGGGACAACTATCTCGGGGCCCCCCCCCCCCCCCCCCCGATTGACCTCCGTGCTCACCAAGATCTTTTCCATCGGGTGGCACGTAACATGGACCTCCCAGCAGAGGAGATAGTGGAGTTGGAGGATCCAGTGGAGAGCATCCCCTCAGCTGACGCCCCATCCAGGGTAGCGTTACCCATCATCCGAACGATTCAGGCTAACGCCAAGACGATCTGGCAGACTCCTGCCTCTATCCCACCTACTGCCAGAGGAGTGGAGAGGAAATACTTTGTTCCGTCTAAAGATTATGAGTACCTGTACACTCACCCTGAGCCGTGTTCACTGGTGGTGTCCTCAGTGAATGCAAGGGAACGACATGGGCAACAGGCTGCAGCGCCCAAATCCAAAGACGCCAAGCGCTTTGATTTGTTTGGACGCAAAAGTTACTCAGCGAGGGGCCTACAGCTCAGAGCCGCAAACCAACAGGCGCTCTTGAGCAGATATGATTATAACTCATGGAACTCCATGGGCAAATTTAAAGAGCTGATTCCCCATGAATCCAGGGATGAGTTTGGGGCTTTAGTGGACGAAGGGAAAAAGGTGGCTAGGACCTCCTTACAGGCCTCTCTCGATGTGGCGGACTCAGCTATGCCCGACGCCAGTGTCCTAGCCGCAATGTGACGCATCTCCTGGCTTCAGGTGTCTGACTTACCGCCAGAATTGCAACAGACCCTGCAAGATCTACCATTTGATGGGCAGGGCCTGTTCTCGGACAAAACGGACTCTCGGTTACAGACCCTAAAAGACTCCAGAACCATCATGCGCTCCCTGGGGATGCATGTCCCAGGACCTCAGCGCAGACCCTTTAGATCACAGCCTCAAAGTTTCTACCCTCCCCCTCGTCCACAACAAGACTTTTACAGAAGGCGTGGACGAGGTGGTAGAAGGCGATCCACCAACCCGGTCAGAACCAGGGCCCTCCTAGACCATCGGCAGGGCCCAGGCAAAACTTTTGAAGGTGCGCCCGAGGACGGCGTACTAGTCACCACCCAGGATCCTTTCCCCCCACTTTCTAGATCGTCTCTCCCATTTCCACCATGTGTGGTCCCTTATAACTTCAGACCAATGGGTCCTTCGCACGGTGGAAAGAGGATACTCTCTCCAATTTTCTTTCCCCCCCGCCCCATCCTCCCTCCCTGTCCCTCTTCAGGGACCCCTCTCACGAGCAACTCCTTATACAGGAGGTCTTTACGCTCCTGTCCATGGGAGCAATCGAGGAGGTTCCACCAGAGCTAAGGGGCTGGGGGTTTTACTCCCGCTATTTCCTAATCCCAAAGGCAAAAGGGGGGCTTCGACCCATATTAGATCTGCGCGGACTCAACAAATTCATGGTGAAGTTGAAGTTCCGCATGGTCTCATTGGGGACCATTATCCCGATCCTGGAGACTGGTACGCTGCCCTCGACATAAAGGACGCGTATTTTCACATAGCAATTTACCCTCCGCACAGGCGCTTCCTTCGCTTTGTGGTAAACCACAATCACTACCAATTTGCCGTCCTTCCATTTGGGCTGTCCACGGCTCCGAGGGTGTTTACCAAATGTATGGCCGTCGTTGCAGCCTATCTTCATCGACAACGGATACAGGTGTTCCCATATCTCAACGACTGGCTCATCCGGGGCCACACCAGGGAAGAAGTGCAATCACATGTCCAACTCACCCTTCGCACCTTCCGCAAGCTGGGCATCTTACTCAACAAAGAGAAGTCAACTCTGGAACCAACCCAGAGAATAGAGTTTATCGGGGCAGTCTTAAACTCCAGACTTGCCTGCGCCCTCCTGCTGGACACTCGTTTTCAGGCTATTGCAGACATCATTCGCAGCCTCCAAAGCTTCCCAACTTCCACTATAAGGACGTGCCTCGGCCTTCTGGGGCACATGGCGTCGTGCACTTATGTAACCAGGCATGCCAGACTTCGGCTCCGTCCACTTCAGGCCTGGGTATCAACGGCGTATCATCCAGGTTGCGACAGCCTGAACATGGTGGTCACGGTTCCAGAATCGGTATTGACCTCCCTCAGCTGGTGGCTGAACCACACGTCGGTGTGCGAAGGGGTACCATTTCACACCCCATAACCTTCCTTACACCTTGTCACAGACGCATCATCTCTGGGATGGGGCACCCACCTAGGGGAGCACCAGACGCAGGGCCTCTGGACCACATCTGAGCTCGCTCTGCACATCAATGTACGAGAACTGATGGCAGTACGCCTAGCGTGTCAGGCGTTCCGTGGTCTTCTACATGGCCGTTGCGTGGCAGTCCTCACAGACAACACCACGGCCATGTTCTACATCAACAAGCAAGGGGGAGCCCGGTCTTCCTTCCTATGCCTGGAGGCCATTCGCCTGTGGGAGTTTTGCATAGCCCACTCGATACATCTGATGGCGTTGTTTCTCCCTGGAGTCCAGAACACGCTGGCAGACCATCTCAGCAGGTCATTCCAAACGCATGAGTGGTCGATTCGTCCAGATATCATCCACGCCATCTTCCGGAGGTGGGGGTTTCCCCAGATCGACCTATTCGCCTTGCGAGTCAATCGGAAGTGCCAAGTGTTCTGTTCTCTCCAAGGGCGCTCTCAGGGTTCCCTATCAGACGCTTTCCTACTTCCGTGGAAAGACCAGCTGTTCTACGCCTTCCCTCCATTTCCGCTGGTCCACAGGGTCCTGCTCAGGCTGCGCAGGGACAAGGCACGCATGATTCTGGTCGCTCCAGCATGGCCAAGACAACACTGGTACACCACACTCCTGGAGTTTTCGATAGAGCCTCCGATCACGCTCCCACTGTTGCCGAACCTGATCTCCCAGGACCACGGCCGACTCTGTCACCCCAACCTGCAGTCGCTCCACCTTACAGCGTGGATGCTGCATGGCTACCTTGGGTGGAGCTGCTCTGCTCACAATCAGTGCAGCAGATTCTGTTAGGCAGCAGGAAGCCTTCCACTCGGGCCAATTACTTAGCCAAATGGAAGCGCTTCTCATGTTGGTGCGAGCAGCGTGCCACGCCCCCCTTGCAGGCGTCGATACCACTCATACTAGACTATCTCCTATCCCTAAAGCAGCAGGCCCTGGCGATATCATCTGTCAGAGTGCACCTGGAAGCTATCTCGGCGTTCCATCCAGGAGAACATACTTCCTCGGTCTTCTCTAACCCGATGGTCATTAGATTCCTAAAGGGCTTCATCAACCGGTTCCGGCGTGGGACCGTAACCTGGTCCTCTCCAGGCTCACAGAGCCCCCGTTCGAGCCAATGGCTACTTGCTCACTCCTTTACCTATCTTGGAAGACAGCCTTCCTTGTAGTCATCACTTCAGCGAGGCTTGTCTCTGAAATCAGAGCCCTCACGTTGGAGCCTCCGTATACAGTCTTCCATAAAGACAAGGTGCAGCTTCGCCCCCACCCTGCCTTTCTCCCCAAAGTGGTATCAACTTTTCATGTGAACCAGGATACTTTCCTCCCAGTCTTCCATCCGAAGCTGCATGCTACGCGGCAGGATCAACATATGCACTCTGTGGACGTTCGCAGGGCCCTCGCATTCTATATTGAGCATACGAAGCCATTTAGGAAGACGACTCAACTCTTCGTTGCAGTGGCTGACAGGATGAAAGGCCTACTGGTCTCCTCGCAATGTATCTCCTCTTGGATCATGTCCTGTATTCGGGCCTGCTACGACTTGGCCGGTGTCCCGACGCCACGCATCACCGCCCACTCCACGAGGGCTCAAGCATCCTCGTCCGCTTTCCTGGCTCAAGTGCCGAACAATTAAATCTGTAGAGCGGCGGTTTGGTCATCCGTTCATACCTTTGCCGCTCACTACGTGTTAGTACAGCAGTCTAGAAACGATGCCGTATTTGGCTCAGCGGTTCTGCACTCAGCGATGTCTCACTCCGACCCCACTCACCTAATTGGAATCGATATGAGCAAGCACTCGAAGAAGAAAAAATGTTTACTCACCTTTGTAACCGTTGTTCTTCGAGATGTGTTGCTCATATCCATTCCAAACCCGCCCTCCTTCCCCACTGTCGGAGTAGCCTAATTGGAATGGATATGAGCAACACATCTCGAAGAACAACAGTTACAAAGGTGAGTAACCGTTTTTTATGAGTTATTCACACATATACTGAAATAGGACGGAAGTCTATACCAGTGAAGAATACATGATGTGATTACATATTCTACTTAATGTAAACTGCCATGGGCATTTCATAGTTTCATTCTGAACAGAAAGTTTTAGAGCTCTACAAAGTATCATAGAATCATAGAATCATAGAATCTCAGGGTTGGAAGGGACCTCAGGAGGTCATCTAGTCCAACCCCCTGCTCAAAGCAGGACCAAACCCAACTAAATCAGCCCAGCCAGGGCTTTGTCAAGCCTGACCTTAAAAACCTCTAAGGAAGGAGATTCCACTACCTCCCTAGGTAACCCATTCCAGTTCTTCACCACCCTACTAGTGAAAAAGTTTTTCCTAATGTCCAACCTAAACCTCCCCCTCTGCAACTTGAGACCATTACTCCTTGTTCTGTCATCTTCTATCACTGAGAACAGTCTAGATCCATCCTCTTTGGAACCCCCTTTCAGGTAGTTGAAAGCAGCTATCAAATCGCCCCTCATTCTTCTCTTCTGCAGACTAAACAATCCCAGTTCCCTCAGCCTCTCCTCGTAAGTCATGTGCTCCAGCCCCCTAATCATTTTTGTTGCCCTCCGCTGGACTCTCTCCAATTTATCCACATCCTTCTTGTAGTGTGGGGCCCAAAACTGGACACAGTACTCCAAATGAGGCCTCACCAGTGCTGAGTAGAGGGGAATGATCACATCCCTCGATCTGCTGGAAATGCCCCTACTTATACAACCCAAAATGCCATTAGCCTTCTTGGCAACAAGGGCACACTGTTGACTCATATTCAGCTTTTCGTCCACCGTAACCCCTAGGTCCTTTTCTGCAGAACTGCTGCCCAGCCATTCGGTCCCTAGTCTATAGCAGTGCATGGGATTCTTTCGTCCTAAATGCAGGACTCTGCACTTGTCCTTGTTGAACCTCATCATATTTCTTTTGGCCCAATCCTCTAATTTGTCTAGGTCCCTCTGTATCCTATCCCTACCCTCCAGCGTATCAACCACTCCTCCCAGTTTAGTGTCATCTGCAAACTTGCTAAGGGTGCAGTCCACACCATCTTCCAGATCGTTAATGAAGATATTGAATAAAACCGGCCCCAGCACCGACCCTTGGGGCACTCCACTTGATACCGGCTGCCAACTAGACAAGGAACCATTGATCACTACCCGTTGAGCCCGACCATCTAGCCAGTTTTCTATCCACCTTACCGTCCATTCATCCAGCCCATACTTCTTTAACTTGCTGGCAAGAATACTGTGGGAGACTGTATCAAAAGCTTTGCTAAAGTCCAGAAATAGCACATCCACTGCTTTCCCCTCATCCACAGAGCCGGTTATCTTATCATAGAAGGCAATTAGGTTAGTCAGGCATGACTTGCCCTTGGTGAATCCATGCTGACTGTTCCTGATCACTTTCCCCTCCTTTAAGTGGTTCAGGATTGATTCCTTGAGGACCTGTTCCATGATTTTTCCAGGGACTGAGGTGAGACTAACTGGCCTGTAGTTCCCTGGATCTTCCTTCTTCCCTTTCTTAAAGATGGGCACTACATTAGCTTTTTTCCAGTCGTCCGGGACCTCCCCCGATCGCCATGATTTTTCAAAGATAATGGCCAATGGCTCCGCAATCTCATCGGCCAACTCCTTTAGCACCCTCGGATGCAGCGCATCCGGCCCCATGGACTTGTGCTCGTCCAGCTTTCCTAAATAGTCCCGAACTACTACTTTCTCCACAGAGAGCTGGTCACCTCCTCCCCATACCGTGCTGCAGAGTGCAGCTGTCTGGGAGCTGACCTTGTCTGTGAAGACAGAGGCAAAAAAAGCATTTAGTACACTAGCTTTCTCCACATCCTCTGTCACTAGGTTCCCTCCCTCATTCAGCAAGGGGCCCACACTTTCCTTGACTTTCTTCTTGTTGCTAACATACCTAAAGAAACCCTTCTTGTTACTCCTAACATCTCCGGCTAGCTGCAACTCCAAGTGTGATTTGGCCTTCCTAATTTCACACCTGCATGCCTGAGCAATACTTTTATACTCCTCCCTGGTTATTTGTTCAATCTTCCACTTCTTGTAAGCTGTTTTTTTGTGTTTAAGACGAGCAAGGATTTCACTGTTAAGCCAAGCTGGTCGCCTGCCATATTTACTTTTCTTCCTACACATGGGGATGGTTTGTTCCTGCAACCTCAATAAGGTTTCTTTAAAATACAGCCAGCTTTCCTCTACTCCTTTCCCCCTCATGTTATTCTCCCAGGGGACCTTGCCCATCAGTTCCCTGAGGGAGTCAAAGTCTGCTTTTCTAAAGTCCAGGGTCTCTGTTCTACTGCTCTCCTTTCTTCCTTGTATCAGGATCCTGAACTCGACCATCTCATGGTCACTGCCTCCCAGGTTCCCATCCACTATTGCTTCCTCTACTATTTCTTCCCTGTTTGTGAGCAGCAGGTCAAGAAAAGCTTTTCCCCTAGTTGGTTCCTCCAGCACTTGCACCAGGAAGTTGTCCCCTACACTTTCCAGAAACTTCCTGGATTGTCTGTGAGCTGCTGTATTGCTCTCCCAGCAGATATCAGGGTGATTAAAGTCACCCATGAGAACCAGGGCCTGTGATCTAGCAATTTCTGTTAGTTGCTGGAAGAAAGCCTCGTCCACCTCATCCCCCTGGTCTGGGGGTCTGTAGCAGACTCCCACCACGACATTACCCTTGTTGTTCATACTTCTAAATTTAATCCAGAGACACTCAGGTTTTTCTGCAGTTTCGTACTGGAGCTCTGAGCAGTCATACTGCTCTCTTACATACAAAGCAACTCCCCCACCTTTTCTGCCCTGCCTGTCTTTCCTGAACAGTTTATATCCATCCATGACAGTACTCCAATCATGTGAGTTATCCCACCAAGTCTCTGTTATTCCAATTACATCATAATTCCCTGACTGTGCCAGGACTTCTAGTTCTCCCTGCTTGTTCCCCAGGCTTCTTGCATTTGTGTATAGGCACTTGAGATAACTCGCTGATTGTCCCGCTTTCTCGGTCTGAGACAGGAGTCCTCCCCTCTTGCGGTCTCCTGCTTGTGCTTCCTCCCAGTATCCCACTTTCCCACTTACCTCAGGGCTTTGGTCTCCTTCCCCCGGTGAACCTAGTTTAAAGCCCTCCTCACTAGGTTAGCCAGCCTGCTTGCAAAGATGCTCTTCCCTCTCTTCGTGAGGTGGAGCCCGTCTCTACCAAGCAATCCTTCTTCTTGGAAGACCATCCCATTGTCGAAGAATCCAAACCCTTCTCTCCGACACCATCTGCGTAGCCATTCGTTGACTTCCACGATTCGACGGTCTCTACGCTGGCCTTTTCCTGCCACAGGGAGAATAGACGAGAACACCACTTGTGCCTCAAACTCCTTTATCCTTCTTCCCAGAGCCACGTAGTCTGCAGTGATACGCTCAAGGTCGTTCTTGGCAGTATCATTGGTGCCCACGTGGAGAAGCAGGAAGGGGTAGCGATCCGAGGGCTTGATGAGTCTCGGCAGTCTCTCCGTCACATCTTGAATCATAGCCCCTGGCAAGCAGCACACCTCTCGGTTTTCCCGGTCAGGGCGGCAGATAGATGACTCAGTCCCCCTGAGGAGAGAGTCCCCGACCACCACCACCCTCCTCCTCCTCCTTTGATGAAATTATATTTTCATGTTTTGCCTTCTCTATTTTTTCATGTGTTGTCCTCTGTTTTAATTGTTTTCAGCCCTAGCTAGTAGAGTGTTTTAAAGCCTATCCATGTTTGAAAACCACATGTACTTAAATGCAGAAAAATTGGAATCATTCCCATTTGTGAGCTTTACTAGAGTGAATAATCTGGTTCCTTTAAATATAACTTTGACTTCTGTTTGAATTGATGTGGAGATATTTCAGGGATCACATACACTGTAAAGCAGGAGGCCATTCCAGGACTGCCATGTTATTAATAAGTACAGTACCCAACTAAGTTTTATTTTTTTGAATATTTCCCTTAATTATAACTGTTCACCAATGTACTTATTCAGTTTATTGTAAAGCACAATGACTGCATTAAGGGAAAATTGATGCATTGTCTTTTCTTGTGTAGCAGCTTGATGAGATCAGCTGTTCTGAAGGCAGCACAGTGGATCTGACAAATCCTGAGGAGCTTCTGAAACAGATCCCTGAGCTGGCTGAATACTTAAAGAAACCTGATAACTGTTTTCCAGAAGGTAAGGATCTGCTGATTTCAGTATGACTAGGAAGTGAGAAGAACAGCCCACAGTAACCTGTTCTCCTAGCTCAGGGGTAGGCAACCTATGGCACGGGTGCCGAAGGCGGCACGCGAGCTGATTTTCAGTGGCACTCACACTGCCCGGGTCCTGGCCACCGGTCGGGGGACTCTGCATTTTAATTTAATTTTAAATGAAGCTTCTTAAACATTTTAAAAACCTTATTTACTTTACATACAACAATAGTTTAGTTATATATTGTAGACTTATAGAATGAGACCTTCTAAAAACGTTAAAATATATTACTGGCACGTAAAACCTTAAATTAGAGTGAATAAATGAAGCCTTGGCACACCACTTCTGAAAGGTTCCTGACCGCTGTCATAGCCTTATAGAAAGCGCCCGACCAGAAGTGTGAAGATGTATTACTGGCAGGCGAAACCGGAAATCAGAATGAATAAATGAAGACTCGGCACACCACTTCTGAAAGGTTGCCGACCCCTGTCCTAGCTAATGCTGAGACACTCATGCACTCAACACCAAGGCACTCTGTCTATTTGCAGAGTATTTAATGCTAAAAATACTTTAATAATACATAATTACCTAGTACTTGTGTAGCAATTTTCATCCATAGATCTTAGTAATAGTGAAAACATACGTGAAATAGGCAGAGAGAACTTGTTAGTGTTTGGTTGAATTTCTCTAGGATGGTAAGCCTGGAGGCCCACTTTAAATTGCTGTATAGCTTTTAGCTTTACAAGTTTATTTCATGCCAATATTTGTGCTCAATGCGTTTTTAAATTTTCAAAGCTGGCTCCTTCTAGCCAAAACTATCCATAACAAGATTATTATGGTAGTCACTAGAGGAAAAGTTAAATTTATTAACATTTCCTTCAAACCTTTATATCAATTATTACTCTGAACAAAGGATAGTCTCCCCCTGTCTGTAGTAGATGTAATGGTGTACCACATGTCAACAAGGTCAGTTCACAGTTGGATTAATTTCCTTCTGGGTTACAATTCCATATAACTATAAAGGAATAGAGTTCCTGGATAATTAACTTTGATTTTAGAAAGCCTGACAGAATTCAGATCCCTTTCCCACAGTGTTCTTGCTCCTTGTCACTTGAATTAGCTGACATGCTGTTTCTTCCTACTGGCTGGGGAGCACTATCATAGGGTGTCTAGACATCCAGATAGGGAGAATCAGAGGAGACAACCAGCTATAGCACAAGACCCTTCCCATCTATCTCCTCAGCAAAAGGAGTTTTTTGAAGAGCAAGAGATGGGACCAGATGAAGAAGCACCACCAGCAGCAAATATATCTTACTCTTTGTCTGATGAGATAAGAATGCCTTCTCCTGCCTTTTGAGATGACTTCAGACATTTCAAGAGAGTAGCTGAGATTTTACAGATTTCATTGGAGGAGGTTCAGGAAACCCACCATCAGTAGATATACTCCACACCATTCCCTAAGGCAAAGTAATTCCACCAATAAATGAAGCCTTTCTTGAACCACCTAAAACATTGTGGCATCCCCCAGCGACTGCACCTCCAATGTGCAAGAGTGCAGACAAAAAAATGTATGTGCCTTGTAGCGGGGTGGTCACCCGCTCCTGCCCTGAGGGGCTTAGAACAGCCCAGCAGAGGGCTGTGGCAAGGGGAAAAGCTGCTAGGCTGATTGGGGAAGCAGCTGCAGCTGGGCCACACCCCAATCAGGCCTCAGCTGGCCCTATATAAGAGTCTGGAATCCAGGAGCTCAGGCAGTCTCTCTCTGCCTTCAGAAAAGCCTAGAAAGCCCCAGGCTGCGGCCTAGCAGAAGGCCAAGAGGTACTGGGGGTTGCAGAGGGCAGCCCAGGGGTAGGCCATGGCAGCAGGTCCAAACCCAACCTGGCCTATGATGAGTGGCTGACACTGCAGTCTGCCCCAGGGCGTGGGGGCTAGTTGGTGACTGGCAGTAGCCTACGACTGAGGCAAGGTGGGGTTCGTGGGTGGGGGTTCCCCTGGGAGGGGGAGACCCAGCGAAAGGGGGACCGGGGTCCTGGGAGGGACACGGGCCAGTGGCAAGTGGATCACCAGCCTGCAGGGGGCGCTCCGGACGCTGGGAGAGCTAATTCCCTGGACGACCAGCAGGAGGCGCCGCAGGGGTGAGTCTGCTCCACTACATGCCTGTGAAAGAGACAGAATACCTATTTGCACACCCAACGCTGAATTCATTGGTGATGGATGCTGTGAATGAGCTCAATAAACAACACCACTCCAAGATTATTTCATGCTAAGGACCAGAAATGTTTGAATTTATTAGGGTGAAAGAGTTATTTTTTTGGCTTCTCTGCAATTTAGAGTGGCAAATTATCAAGTTCTCATTGCTAAATACAATTATCTCAACCATAATAATTCACATATTTTACTGAATATTTTAGTAACAAAAAGAAGAGTTTTAGGCAATTATTGTGGAGGGTCAGCTTATTACCAAAGCATCACTGCAAGCTTCATTGGATGTGGCAGTTACAGTGTCCTGCTGTATGGCAACAGCACTAGTGATAAACTGGGCATTGCGGCTGCAATCCTAAAAGAGGTCCAGAATACTGTGTAGAATGTCTCATTTGATGGAACAAAACTGCTTAGTGATACCATGGACAAACCTCTCCACCTGCAGGAGTCAGGAAAGGATTTCTCCTTATTATATTAGTTTATCTCCTCCCTCTGAAGCATGAGGGATGGCCACAGCTGAAGATGGGACATTGGAAAGGAAGCGCCAAGACTCTGAGGTTGCACTGAGCATTCTCTCTCTCAGGTGCATGCCTGGTGGGTTCTTGCTGATATGCCATGGGTCTAATTGATTGCCATACGTGGAGTCGGGAAGGAATTTTCCTCCAGGTCAGATTGGCAGTGACCATGGGGGTTTTTCACCTTCCTCTGCAGTAGGGGGTGATAGTAATTTGCCAACATTAACTGGGTATATCTCAGTTAATCATTTCCCTGCCACTGCAGGGGCCTTAGGCATTAGTGCACCTTGGTGCCTCCTATTTTCTGCCTGTAGCACATAATAATTTAGTCTCCGTTGGGCAGTAATTCTTTGGTCTAATTTCTGTTAGGTTGTGGGCACTGGGTGGCGTTGGTGGCCTGTGATATACCGGAAGTCAGACTAGGTAACCTGATGGGTCCCTTTGGCCTCAAACCATGACTGTGACACTCTTTAAAAGATCTGAGGGCAATGCTTCCTTCACTCAGGATTTATACTCCTGCTAACAAAAGAAAATACAGCAGGTCACAGACATACCAAATCTCATCCAGTTCAATTTCCAACCTATCACAGGGCATCATAGCCACCTAGAAAGAGATCTAAGTTCCAGAAGAATAGACCTTCCACATCTGGCAAGCACTCATTTTGTATGCAGTGTTGTAGCTGTGTCAGTCCCAGGATATTAGAGAGACAAGGTGGGTGAGGTAATATCTTTTATTGTACACCTCTACCCCGATAGAACGCTGTCCTCGGGAGCCAAAAAATCTTACCGCGTTATAGGTGAAACAACGTTATATCCAACTTGCTTTGATCCACCGGAGTGCGCAGCCCCGCCCCCCCGGAGCGCTGCTTTACCGTGTTTTATCCAAATTCATGTTATATCGGGCCGCATTATATCGGGGTAGGGGTGTACTAACTTCTGCTGGTGAGAGAGATGAGCTTTCAAGCTACACAGAGCTCTTCCTCAGGCGGTTGGTGACCCGAGGAAGAGCTCTGTGTAGCTTGAAAGTTTGTCTCTCTCACCATCAGAAATTGGTCCAATAAAAGATATTACCTCACCTCACATTGGTTGAGAGCTGTGAACCACTTCACTGTTTGGATTTACAGCTGCATTACCCTTCTACTTCACTCTTCCCACCATTTGGAGACCATCTTTTCCTTTACAAAGACTCATGGGAAAGTTTATATCAGACAAATGGGCATTAGAAGTGGTAATCTATTCCTCCACCCCACCCACTTTCCCTGTCCCTTTTCAGGGACCCCCCTCGCAAGAAGCATTTTAAGAAAGGAGGTAGAATCTCTTTTACAACTAGAAGATATAGAACCAGTTGTATTCCCCTATGTGGGAAGGGTTTTTTACTCAAAATGCTTCTTAGTGTACAAGAAGGTAGGGTGGAGACCTATTTTGGACCTCAGAATACTGAACACCTTCATCAAGACACAGAGATTCAGGATAGTTACCTACGCAGCAACAATAACAGTAGATCCAAGGGACTGGTGTGCAGACCTTGACCTCCAGAATGACTATTTTCTTATAGCAAAGTGATTGACCATGATCACTTTCAGCATTGTGTACTTCCATTTGGCTTTTTGATTGTCCCCAAGGTTTTCATGGAAGTTCTATCAGTAGTAGCAGCCTACCTAAGATATTTAGGAGTTCAAGTCTCCCTTTACCTAGATGACTGGCTCCTCAAGGTTGATGCCAATGCTCAAACCACTGAGCTATCCTTCCCCTCTCCCCCCCTCATCTGATACATCTCAAGAGATGTTTGCTAAGCATAGAGATGAACTGTACTGCAGAATTGCAAAACATTGGTGAACAGCAGAAAACCATTCACAAGGACATCTTACCTTGAGAAATGGAAGAGGTTTCAGTCTCGGTGTATACGATGTGGCTTTTCTCCTTCCAATTCTGAATTACCACATTTATTATATTACCTTTGGAGCTTAAAGATCGTTTGGTTTGTCCTTGAGTCCAGTGACACCTAGTCTGATTTCCTATGTAACACAGGCAGTAGAACATCCCCAAAATAATTCCTTGAGCACATCTTTTAGAAAAAAACAATTTTGATTTAAAAATGGTCAATGATCGAGAATCCACCATGATCCTTGATAAATTGTTTCAATGGTTAAGTACTCTCACTGTTCAAAATTTACATGTTATTTCCAGTCTCAAATTGTCTAGTTTCAAATTTCAGCCATTGGATCATGTTATCCTGCTCTCTGCTTGATAGAAGAGCCCATTATTAAATATTTGTTCCCATGTAGATACATATACACTCTAATCAAGTCACCCCTTAACCTTCTCTTTGTTATGCTAAATCAGGGGTTCTCAACCTATTTATCATTATAGGCTGCATATGCGGCCCACAAAGTGTTACCTGGGCCACACGTTGAGAACCACAATGCCCCTCCCCTCCCCCCCCCCCCCCACACACACCCCTATGCTCAGCGCCCTCAATGACTACAAGGAGTCAAGGGTCCAACCAAAGTCTGAGTGAGGTGTCAAGACAAGGGTCGAAGCTGGAGTCAGAGTGAGGGAGTCAAGCCAGGGTTGAGCCGGAGATAGAGTAACGGGTAGGGCAAAGGAGCAGGGACCTAGAGCGAGGAAGGGACACAGGAACTGAAGGTGTTGGAGGCCCAGCTCAGCTGTGTGCTAAAGGCCATGGGCTCCGGGATGCTGGTTGCCCTGCCGCGTGGCGAGCTCCGGGCTCCCGGCGGCCCTTCCGTGGAGCAGGGACCTAGAGCAAGGAAGGAACACAGGAACTGGGGGTGTTGGAGGATCTGGAATAAGGAGGGCAGGAACCCTGACCAGGCTGGAAGGAAGGGCTCAGGAATCAGCTGAATAGGCAGGGTCCAAAGTGGCAGCCAGCAAGGGATTCACCTACTAGCTCACACAACTTCCTGTGCCTCCTTCTGGCTTAAGTAGTGCGTCTGAGCCAATTGGTGGGGCTGGATGTTTTTCCAGTCAGGAGCTTTGTGGGTGGCGCCCTTGCTGAGCACTGGATGGTGGCTGTGGTCTGAGCACTACCTGGGGACCTATGGGCCTGAGTTCAAGATCCATGATTTCCTCACAAAGTACTCTCTGCTACCTCCAAGGGCTAGCAGAACAAAACTAAGAACTGTTTAATAGATAATAAGACAGTGAAGGAGCTTTGGACAGAGAGGATTCTGACTCAGACTGTGCAGCAATGAGAAGGAACTGGAGAAGTGGTAGGTGTGCATCTCCCATTATACCATGGTACTGAGCAAGAGGAGTTCCAGAGCACAAGAATAAACTCTCAAGATTTTCCTGTTTCAGGCACATTGGGTGGAATACACATAGGGACCAGTACTCAAAGAAGAATCAGCACTGCAGTTGATTTTACTATTTAGGAAAATGGAGGATGAATAAGTACTAACAAGTTTGAGTAATGTGCTGAGATTGAAAGAAACTTTTCCTGATATTCATCCTCCATTTTCCACTCTGCCATTAAATTATTCTCTAGGATATCTGCTATAAAATCAAACAATAGAGTGAGTGTGTGCATGTGTGTGTATATGTGTGTCTATAATTCTTAATTTGACTCTTTCTCTCTTCCCAACAACCTTTCTATGCTGCTTTGTCTGTTTAGGCCCCAATCCTGCAAACACTTACACACATTTAACTGTAAGCAGGTGAGTAGACTTCCAGTGGGCTACTCACCTTCTTCCAGTTAAGACCATGCATAAGCTTGAACTAGTTCATGATCCTGCAACAAATTTTTAATCCATATGATCTCATATCCCATGGCATTTAAATTAATATTCTAAGTAGGATTTTGTGTGGTACTATAGTAATTCCTTTAGCATTCTTTGTAATTACGTTATGCATGATGGATTGTTGTGAATTTTATGTAATTCCACTGGAATTTAGCATGGACTAGTTCTGTATCCCCTCTAGACAATTTCAGTTCAAAAACAGGAAAATTATTACAAACCAGATCCTCAGGTCTAGCCAAGTTACTCTCAGCATAGGACCCAAGGTAGGGAAAGAAAAGGTGACTATCCTGACGGTAGCCGGGGCCAGTTCTGCCCCAACATAAATTAGAGCAGTCTCTACCTTGTTCTGACCTGTCGGCTTCTCTAATCTCTGTCCACAGCAATGGCCTCCAATGAGCCGTTCTGCTGTCTGGAGATTACTGGAGTGCAAAGCACTTCTAATCCTGGTACATGCCTCGTGAGATGGGGAAGGATGAGCTGATGCAGAGCTGGCTATGTCACTTCTACAGGAGACAGGGATTTCTCTAATCTGGGGAACCTCCAGCTTCCCTGTCAGAGATTGACCCAAAGGGACCTGACCGGGGCCAAGGATCTGGCCATATATTTTCAGTTCATAGCCAAAAGAAAGTATAAATTCCCATTTAAAGCAGCATTGAGAAGTAGGAACGTTTCCAAATATATCAGACTAGCACATCAAACTATTTACTTTGTGTAAATATTGTATTCTCTTTTTTGTTTTCAGTTTTCCCAGGATATCATTATCCTTGTGCATTCTACTGCAACCATTTCCATTACAAGCATTTCAACTATATTACAGTCAATTAACATTAATTTACAGTCTAAATCACAAGCATAACACCACAATACTATTAGCTTTGTTTGTCTCCACCCTGAAGCTACAGTATGAATCTGTTAAAAAAAAACACAGTAATTTTAGTAGGAGGAGATACCATTAACCTGCCTCATTATGGATTTTTGGTCAAAATTCAGGAATGGAAGAGATGGGGAGTCAAGCAGTTGGAAGGGAAATAAGGATAGGTTACTGTATCTGGAGTACGGTATCTGGAGTTTTTCAGGGTGCTTTTTTCCTCTGGGTGCTCCGCCATAGGTGTGCATGTGCCTCAGATTGAGAGATTTTTGGTAGCAGTCTGTTCAGTCCACACATGCACCATAACTATCCTTGTGCCCTGTACTAAGGGTACATAGGGCCGTGTTGGACCAACTTCACTCCAGTTACTTCCTTACTGCAGAATCCAACCACAGTAAGGTTTCCAAAGGAGGTCAGGCAGTGAAGCACCCACAGGGACAAAATGTCTTGAAGAATTCCAGCTACTGTCCAAAGTAAGTAATTTCTCTCCCTTCAAGTAAATGTCCTTAAGGGTGCTTTGCTCTGTGTGACTCCTAGGTTCAATCCCACCTAAGGAGGTGGGTACTCTGGATGTCCATCTAACACTGGTTGAAGAACAGCTCCCTTGAAAGCAAGATCTGCTGAAGTACTGTACACTGTTGCATAGTGTTTAGAAAAGGTGTGAACAGACACCCAAGTGGCAACTTTACATATGTCCAAAATAGGAATATTTTTCAACAAGAAGCTGATTGCTACTTAGTGGAATGGGCCATAACAACTGAACAGCACTGAAGATTAGACAAGTAAAAAAAAATCCAAGACCCTCTTTGAAAGTCTTTGGGTGGAGATAGGGGTTCCCCTCATCCGAGCTGTAAAGGAGATAAAAAGTCTAGGAAAAGGTCTAAAAGATTTTGTTCTTTCCGAGTGAAAGGCTAATGTCCTTCAAACATCCAGAGTATGTAAACTGACATCTGCTCTAGACGTAGGGTAAAACACTGGTAACTGTAACTGTCTCTGGCTTTGACCCTTGCCTTGACTCCTCACCCTGTCTCTAGCTCCAGCCCCCCGCTCTAGTTCCTGGCCCCTTGCTCCAACCACTAGGCCTGACTGGCCATGCCTCAGTCCTCACATAGTTTTACCCCACCTCAGAACCTTCCCTGTTCTCTCCCCTTGGGAGAAGGCCTATGCCCAGAGATCAGGGGTTGAAAAACCGTGTTTCCTGCCCTGCTCCTTCTCAGTCAGTGGTGATCCTGGGTGCAGCCTTTCCTGCCTTGGGGAAGCTTATATCTCCACCAACTGCAGCATCTGCTGCTCCTTCCCTCCCCAAACGTGAGAGGGACAAGAGCTTCAATTGAGGAAGTATCTCATGGAGAAAGCCATGAGATCCCAGTAGGATCCGGGCTGGGAGGACTATGTGCAGCACCTCTCTGAGCATGAGCTCCAGAACAGAGGTCAAATCTACTAAGTCAAAGGACCCATTGTGTTGGCCAGATACACAGGACCAGATACACTTCCAAATCTGTTTCCAGAAGAAGGGATCCCTCCCTGACTCCTTCCAAATCAGATGAAACCTTGTGCTCGAATCCTAAAGACTTAGGCCTCCTTACACCTCCCAACCACAAGGGTAAGGCATGCAGAAGCAAGGATCCACTGGTACTGACTCTGGTTCTGACTATTAAGCCAAAAGATCACCATCTGCTGGCACTGACCATCAGCTCTAGGCAGGAATCTTCTTCTCCAATGGTACTGACTCAATCCCATAAGGATCTGCCAACTGCTAAGCCTGTGGAAGTGCTGGATCTGCCCACACCAACTACTGGGACACCTTGTATTCTTGGATTAATTGAAACTTCTACCTTTCGGGATGGTATCTTCACATTCCCTACCCTCAATTTCCTCTTCTCCCAAGTCCAGTTCTTCTAAGGATGGTTCTGACACCAAAAGAGGAACCCACTTGAGGAGAAGGAGCTACTCCCCTACTCTGTCCACAGGCTGGAGTCTACATCTCCCAGTATCACTGTTATCGCTGGATCCAACCTTCTCTTCAGCCGAATCTGACATCCAAGATGAGCAATCTCCTCCACAGAGGGAGATTAGCCCTGACAGAGCCTCTAGACTGTCTTGGACCCTCCCTCCACCCAGACACATTTACCCTCTGAGGGACCGATAGTACCCAATGGAGTCCTCCCCGACCAGCTTTCAAACCATCATACTGGCCCTACAGAGGCCCATGGGATCCATATGCACGGCACCCTTGATCCATGCAAGAGTCTCACTGACTCTCTTCCCCTAGACAACACCAACCAGCTTCACCAGAGTATGCAGAAGAGGAAGATATTGAGCTGGAACCCCTGGTAGCAGCAGTACCAACAAGCATATCATCTTTCTTACCTGATGAGGTTAGCATCCTATCTTCGCCATCCCTGATTGATGACAACAGGCAATACCAAGAACTCTTGTGGAAGGTAGCGGCTGACCTCCTTATCCCACTTCAGCATAAGCTCCTGGGCATCCTGCAGCCTACTCGTCTCAATTGAGTGGCTCTCCCTCTAAATGAGGCCATCATGGAACCTGCCAGGGTGATGTAGCACACACCTGCATCTTGCACTGCTACCCCTAAAGGGGTTGAAAGATATTTTGTACCTACCAAAAGTAGAGGAATTTTTGTTCACCCACCCTGCCCGCAACTACCTAGTTGTACATGCAGCCATAGAAAGGTCCAGGCAGCAACATTTCAAGACTACCCCTGCAGACAAGGGTGCTTAATGTGTTGACCTTCTGGGGAAGAAGGTATTCTCACCAACCAGCCTCCAGTTTAGAATTGCTAAGTACCAGGCCCTGTTAGCGAAGTATGATTTTACAAAGTATTCCAAGTTCCTGAAGTTTAAGAAGAAACTCCCTCAGTGACAGAAGGTCCAATTTCAAACGCACATTGATGAGGGTAAACTTGTAGCAAAGACATAGTGGACATGGCTAATACCACATCTAAAGCCATAGCAACTGTAAAAGTTATGCAGCGTGAATTGTGGCTTCACTCTTTGGGACTCTCAAGGGAGGTTCAGAATACCATCAAGGATCTTTCCTTCAAGTCTAATCATTTTAACGAGAACACAGAGGAGTCCTTACACTCATTAAAGGACTCCAGGACAATCCTCCACTGCAATGGCATTTATTTCCCAGCCCGTAAGAGGAAATACTATAAATAGCTGTAGAAGCCAATTCCTCTCCCATTATCTTTTTACCACCTTCTCCATACAGACTGTGCTGCAAGTGCCAGAAGGTCCAAGGACCAAAATATGTAGCCTCATCCACCTCGATATCAGCCACCCAACCTCATTCCAGAGGACAATCAAGAGTTGCAAACCATCACAGACCCCATCCCCTGCTGCTTCCTAAACCTTTAGTGGCTGCCTAGCATACTTCGCCGACAACTGGAGGGTCCTAACAATGGACAAATGGGTACAGAGATGCACTCTGGCTACATCTAGTTTCTTTTCCAATCCCTCTTCAGAGACCACTCTCACAAGGAAGTCCTCCATCAGGAGGCAGACTCTCTCCTCACAAGGGGCTATAGAGTGAGTGCTTCCTGCAGATCGGGGGAAAGGGTCCTATTCCAAGTATTTCTTATTTCCCAAGACAAAGGGAGAATGGATACCAATTCTTGACTTGTCAGCTAAATATTATTATTTGCAAATTAAAATTCGTTTTGCTTACATTGGCATCCATAATTCCCTCCCTCGAAAAAGATACAGGGCTTGCGGTTCTTGACATGAAAGATGCTTTACTTTCATGTGAACTTTCATCCATCCTACAGAAGTTTCCTCAGCTGTCTGGTAGGAGAGAAATGCTATGAGTACAGAGTACTCCTGTTTGGGCTGGCAATAGCACCTAGGGTCCTCACAAAGGTCTTTTCAGTGGTAGCAGCAGAGATGAGATGAAACAACTCCACTATCTTCCCATACCTAGACGACTGGCTCCTAACAGGCAGGTGCAGTTGGGAATTTCACGTGGCAATCTTATATTTGCCCCATCTTCTGGCATCTTTGGGAATCTGCCTAAATATGAAGCGATCCACCTTGACTCTCACACATACCATAGACTTCATAGGTGTGACCCTAGACTCAACCTCAGCAAGGGTCTGCCTCCATCTGGACAGATTCCAGGCTATGAACAGCCTGATCAGACAAGTCACTCACTGACCTCGAACTACAGTCAAGGTCTGTCATTCCCTGCTAGGACACATATTCCCTTGTACTTACGTAACACTATTCACCAAGCTTCACCTCTGCTGCCTACAGGCCTGGCTTTGGTCTGTTTACTTACCAGACAGATATAGCATGAATACCAAGGTGACAATCCCTGCCAATGTCATAGCTTCCTTCGCCTGACTGAGAAATCCAGAGCAAATGCACTGCAAAGTACCTTTCCTTCCTCTCACACCCAACATGATTACAATACAGATGTATGCCTCATGGGCTGGGGCGCCTACATGGGTGACTGTACAACACAAGGTACACGGACACCTTGGGAGGACAGGATGCATATCAATTTCCTGGAACCAAGAGCAGTCAGAAAGGCCTGCAACGCATTCCTCCCACCTGTGCAGTCCCAACATGTCCAGATAATGTTGGACAATGACTGTCTTTTACATAAACAAACAAGGAGGAGAAGTGGTACATTCATGGCATTGATATATCTGGAACCACGTCACACTCTCAGCGACATAATTCCCAGGCATACAAAACTTGCTGGCAGAGAATTTCAGTGGGTACTTCTCCACCAACCATGAGTGGGAGGTTACACAATTCTGTACTCAACAAAATCTTCACTCATTGGAGAACACCATCTTCGGACCTTAAAGAAGAACAAGAAATTCAAGATATATAGGTCAGGATTCCAAGACCAGTACACTTCTGATACCCTTAGGTGGTCTATCTCAGGATATGCCTTTCCACCCATTTCATTACTGCCCCAGGTTCTGCAGAAAATTTGCCACAACAAAGCATGAGTCATTCTCAGTGCACCCAGCTGACCCAGGCAATTCTTGTTTCCAGACCTCCTGTGAATGTTAACCACTCCTCCGATCAGCATCTGACCCTTCCTGGATCTGCTAACTCAGGAGAACAGTGGGCTCAGATATCCCAACCTGGACTCCGTTCACCTCATGGCCTGGTATTTGGATGAGCTTTCATTTTCCAAGGCTGTTAAAACTATTCTCAATCACAGTAGAAAAAACTCCACCAGAAAATGTTATCTAGCTAAATGGAGGCATATCTCTACCTGGCTGCAACAAAACTAGTTGTCCCCATAGACTGCAGGTATTCCAGACTACCTTCTTACTCAAGACATCAGGCCTTTTTATTAGCTTGCTATAGATCAACCTAGCAGTACCCAGTGCCTTTCACCATTGGGTAGAAAGCTACTCTGTTTTTACTCACTGATAACTAGATTCCTGAAGGATCTCATTAGGACCTTCCCACCAACACTGTAATGGGACCTCAACCTTGTACTCTACTTACTAGGCCATGCTTTGAACTACTGGCCACATGCTCAGTATCCCACATGTCTATGAAGGTCACTTTCCTTGTTGCTTTCATGTCAGCGAGAAGGTAAGCTGGGGTCACTCATGGCCCACACTCCATACAGTACTTTTGATAAAGAGAAGGCATCTCTTCATCTCCACCTGAAATTTATTCCTAAATTAATTTCCAAGTTCCACATAAATCAATCAATTTACTTGGCGGTTTTCTTTCCAAAACCTCATGCCTTCAGCAAGGAAAGGAGGTTTCACCTCTCTGTCACATAAGCTTTGGCATTCTATCTGCAAAGAGTGAAACCAATTAGGAAAACCACTTAGATTATTAGTTGCTATAGCAGAATAAACACAGGGTCAAGCAATACTTGCTCAGACTATAAGTGGATTTCTGGCTGTTTCCTCCTTGCTATCAGTTAGCACAGTTCCCTGCCTTGAATGGGATGAGGACCCATTTCACTAGAGCATAGATTACTTCAGTAGCATGTCTCCGAGAAGTGCCTATGCTGAACATTTATAAGGCAGCAATCTGGAGTTGCAGCCACACCTTCACAAAGTATTAAGCTTTAGTCCAAGCCTCCTCTGCTGATTTCAGTGTTTGGAACAGCAATATTACAGAATCTATACCCTCTGCATCTTTGCACCTCCTTCCTGCTTGACTACTGCTTACCAGTCACCCACGTATGGAATGCATGTAGGACCAGCACTCAAAGAAGAAATGGAAACTACTTACCTGTAACTGGAGGTTCTTTGAGATGTGTGGCCCCTATATGTATTCTACTACCTGCCCTCGTTCCATTCTGCTTTGGATCATGACTGGATTTGTAGTCGAGAAGGAACTGGAGAAGTGGTCAGTCTGCACCTCCCCTTACACTTTGGATACTGAGCACAAGAATCTCCAGGATGCAAGGGTTGACCAATAGACTCTGCTCACAAGATTTTCCAGTTTCAGGTGCACTGTGCTCATGAGTGGAATACAAATAGGGACCACATATCTCAAAAAACCTCCAGTTACAGTTAAGTAACCTGCATATCTTCTTTCAAGGTGTATGGTGGAAACCCAGTTGCTTTGTACATTTGAATCTAGAATGAATAAATGCCTAGAAGTTAGAATGTAGGGAACAATAATATATTAAGAAGGTTAAGAAGGTGGACTAGATGACCCGACAGCTCATCTTTATCTTTAATTTTTATGATGCAATAACTCCTGCCAACTGCATTATCCTTGCACATTCCAGTGCTAACCATGCTATTGAAAATGCTGGTAAAGCTATGAAATTTGTCATGTTATGTTGCCTTTGTTTTGTGAATCTGAACATCATCACTCTGAGGGTGTTGCCAGTGTTCTCAACAATACCTGTTGATCAGAAAGGTAGCTCACTAAACGGTGAAAGATATTCCTCATTGCTTAAAATTATTTTTGTAGTTTGTTTTCAAAGGAAAATGGACAGAGAGATGAAACAGCAGACACACAAGTTTAAGGTGATCAAGGACTTTCCCCTGAACCCAGAAATTTCTACAGCAGTCCTGGGTGTTCATGTACAGTTATTTACCATGTGTCTCTCTTTCAGGCTGTATTCGACGTTCCCCTTGCTGTTCAGTGAATACCACAAAGTTTCCAGGCAAAACATGGTGGAACCTGAGGAAAACATGCTACAAAATTGTTGAACACAACTGGTTTGAAAGCTTTATCATATTCATCATTCTGCTAAGCAGTGGAAGCCTGGTAAATTTAACTTACTCTCATATCAGGTTGAATTATAAATGATTTTTAAGCACAGGAAAGAGGGTATATTTTCAAAGCTGATGAGGGGAGGAGAAGAAGAAAACTGGCCTAGTAAATTATTTTTATAATAATGAAAAAATACAGTAAGTTGAATGACAGAATGAGCAACTCTAACAAGCTGTGATGATTTCTATTCTGGTTGTATATTGGTTTTTCTGAAGCTTTGTCTGGCAGTTATTTCACACACAGAGACTATCATTTTTATGTTCATCATTAAGACCAAAGAGTCTTTCCTGGTGCTAGTTCTCTTGGAACATGAAGCTGAATCTACTTTTGAACTAGATTTTTGTATCCATCTGAAAAAATACTCCCCTAAAAATTACTGAAAATAAAACTCCTCAGGACAGAAGTGTAGTGTGTCTGTGTGTAAAAGTTACTAGTTAGTTAGTTAATGTAAATTAAATAAGTCTAAAGGGAGCTAAGTTTGTGTAACTTACATTTTGAGGGGCCAGAAGATTTAATTAACTTTGTCTCCCTCTTGACTTACACTTTCTTAGACTTGGGATACCCTGCACCTTTAAAAGGTTTGGTCACACTGCACGCCGTTGCAGAGCCTCACTTTTATGTTAGTTTCTGTTTTGCTGCCAAAACAATAAAGTGGTCAGCTGTATTTAAATTAGCAATCCCTAAGTCTATCTTCTTGTCTGCTGGTTCCAAATATAACATGGAAGCTACTAACCCATGGCTGTCCAGTGCTCTCGCTGCCTGCCCAAGGAGAAAAAGTAACTAAATAATATTATTTTAAAAAGGAAAAAAATTGACTTTGAGGCACAAGGTAGCAGACTGAAGCTTTTGTCCCAAGGGGACAGTGTCAGCCAGCCAGAAAAACAGGGAAAGTAGGTGTAACCCTTCTGCCCATTTGAGTTGGCAGCAACAAGGGCCGGGTTCAGTATCTAGGGGTTCCGTTTCAATACTACAAAGCAAAACCGGCTCGAGCCCCCACCCAGTGACCTGGGACAATTTCATACCACCCCCCGGGCACCTCTAAGAGGCAATACTTCCCCTCTCGCAAGCACGGAGTCTGAGTGTAGCAAAATCCTTTTAATAAAGGAGGGAAACAATGCGGCATTATATTGGGGAAACACCACAAACAGGATTCATAATACAAACCATGAGCAAAAGACCCACCCCCAAGNCTCTAAGAGGCAATACTTCCCCTCTCGCAAGCACGGAGTCTGAGTGTAGC
Organism: Platysternon megacephalum; assembly: GCA_003942145.1. Classification (NCBI taxonomy): domain Eukaryota; kingdom Metazoa; phylum Chordata; order Testudines; family Platysternidae; genus Platysternon; species Platysternon megacephalum. The sequence goes on along the minus strand of QXTE01000645.1, from coordinate 541 downwards.
AAAATCCTTTTAATAAAGGAGGGAAACAATGCGGCATTATATTGGGGAAACACCACAAACAGGATTCATAATACAAACCATGAGCAAAAGACCCACCCCCAAGTAAGGTTGGCAGTGTCCTTTTCCCCTCAGGGTCTTAAGTCCAACAACCCAAAAGATCACCCCAAAGTCCCAAAAGTCCAACACCTCTAAAGTCTCTTGAGTCCAACACCCCAAGAGTCTCTGTCCTTGGTCAATGCAGCCCCAGAGCTGCAGAGTTTTTGCCCCCCACAGCCTAGGTGGAAGGGGGGGAGAAAGGGTACGCAGGGTGTTAAGGGGCACCTTACGTGGTCCAAGGCCAACTGCCCCGCCTCTCCGTGGGGTTCTGCTGCCGCCTTCACCATGAGCCGCTCCGCTCCACTCCACTATCCGTCCCCGTGAGCTGCACCAGCCGTCCCACGAACCGCTCCGCTCGCTGTCCCACAGGCAGCGCCAACCGTCCCGCAAACTGCTCCGCTCGGCGTTCTGTGGGCCACGCCAACTGTCCCGCAAACTACTCCTC